>JAJOOR010030496.1:0-13506 GCA_036250505.1 Solanum acaule | reverse complement strand
AAATTTAGTACTTCTAGGAAAGCATTAAATGGTACTTAGGAGACCATAAATAGACTAAGGAAAATATTAATAACCTATATATAAATAAAGAAATAAGGTAAATCCCAACTAGGAAAAGAATCTTGATAATCTTGGAAAGTTTGACTAGTCTTCTCTCAAAACTTGGGCAGAAAGCAACTCTTGTTGTGGCTGATTCTTGGACTCTTCTTGACCTTATTTGCACGAAATTGGACCTTAAAATTCCTCATCTTGGGCTTGAATTTGGGCCACTAAATAATTGTAGCATTTAGACAATTCCTCTCCCTTGGGCTTGAGCTCTTCTTCCCCAATAAGAAACCTTTGGATCAGCGATTGAAGCCCATTGAGCTTATCATTGAACTCCTTGGTTTGAGATCTTGTTATGGGCCTCCTTGGAGTTTCTAAAGCTTCATCCTTGTCCTTCAATGGAGTAGAGCTTTCTTGGATGCTATTACTACACCTGTTGGTGAGTCTATTCTAGCAGAGTGAGTCTATTGTGATTTTCCTATCTTCGTCAATCACAAGAGTACCATAGCTGATTTAGTTGAACTAGACATGGTAGATTTTGATGTCATTCTAGGTATGGACTGACTTCATGCCTGTTATGCTTCCATTGACTGTAGAACTTGAGTTGTTAGGCTCCAAATCCCTAATGAGCCAGTCTTAGAGTGGAAAAGTAGTTCAGTGTGCCTAAGGGTCATTTTATTTCATACCTTAAGAGAAGAAAGTTAGTTTCCGAGGGGTGTGTTTATCACTTAGTCCGAGTTAGTGACTTTAGTGTTAAGATACCTCATATTCAGTCAGTTTCAGTAGTAAAAGAGTTTCCAGAAGTCTTTCCAGATGATATTCTCGGAGTCCCTCCTGAGAGAGAGATAGACTTTGATATAGACCTTCTTCTAGATACTCGTCCTATATCTATTCCGCCAAATAGAATGGCACAAGTAGAGTTAAAAGAGTTGAAGGAGCAGTTGAAAATTGTTTTTGATAAGGGTTTTATTCGACCAAGTGACTCACCTTGTGGCGCTATGGTCTTGTTTGTGAGGAAGAATGATTGTTCCCTTAGGATATGTATAAATTACCGTCAGTTGAACAAGGTTACCATCAAGAATAAGTTTCCTCTTCCAAGGATTGATGTTCTTTTCGATCAACTTCAGGGTGCCACCTGTTTCTCAAAGATAGACCTCATATCTGGCTACCATCATTTAAGAGCAAGGGAATGTGATATTCCAAAGAAAACTTTCAGGATCCGTTATGGTCATTATGAGTTTCTGGTCATGTCGTTCGGTTAACTAATGTGCCTGCAGTGTTCATGGACCTTATTAATAGAGTATTCAAGCCTTATTTAGATATGTTTTTTATTGTGTTCATTGATGACATACTAATCTATTCGAGGAATGAGGAAGATCATGCTAGCCATCTCAGAATAGTTCTCCAAACTCTAAAGGATAGGGAGTTGTATGCCAAGTTCTTTAAGTATGAGTTTTGGCTTGACTCTGTGGCATTCTTAGGACACATTGTGTCTGGAGGGGGAATTAAAGTTGATACTTAGAAAATAGAGGCAGTGCAGAATTGGCC
Organism: Solanum acaule; assembly: GCA_036250505.1. Lineage (NCBI taxonomy): Eukaryota > Viridiplantae > Streptophyta > Magnoliopsida > Solanales > Solanaceae > Solanum > Solanum acaule. The sequence goes on along the minus strand of JAJOOR010030496.1, from coordinate 11,913 downwards.
TAGACCCACATATCCAACTGATATTAGGAGTTTGTTGGGTTTGGTGGCTATTATAGAAGGTTCGTAAAGGGGTTCCCGTCTGTTTCATCCCCTTTGACAAAGTTGACTCAGAATACAGTTAAGTTTCAATGGTCTGAAGTTTGTGAGAAAAGCTTTCAGGAATTGAAAAAGAGGTTGACTACTACCTAGTGCTAACCTTACTAGAAGGTACGTAAGGCTTTGTTGTATATTGTGATGTGTCTAGAGTTGGTTTGGGTTGTGTGTTTATGCAAAATGGCATGGTTATATCTTATGCCTCTAGATAGTTGAAAGTTCATGAGAGGAACTACCTAACCCATGATCTAGAGTTGGCTGCCTTAGTTTTTGCTTTGAAAATATGGCGCCATTATCTTTATGGTAGTCATATGGATGTGTTCACCGATCATAAGAGCCTTCAATATGTGTTTACTCAGAAAAAGCTTAATCTCTGACAGAGGAGGTGGTTAGAATTACTCAAGGATTATGACATGAGTATTCTTTATCACCCATGTAAGGCTAATGTTGTTGTTGATGCCTTGAGTAGGTTGTCTAAGGGTAGTACCGCCCATTTTGAGGAAGATAAGAAAGAGCTAGCAAGAGATGTGCATAGATTTGCACGTTTAGGAGTTTGACTAATGGATTCCACGGAATGAGGAGTAGTGGTGATGAATGGGGTTGAATCATCTTATTGTTTGAAGTTAAGGAGAAACAAGACCAAGACCTAATTTTGCTTGAATTGAAAGCAAATGTTCATAAGCAAAAAGTAATGGATTTTTAACAAGGGGGAGATGGTGTATTGAGGTATCAAGATAGGTTATGTGTACCAAGGGTGGATGAACTCCAAGAAAGGATCATGGAGGAAGCTCATAGCTCCAGATATTCCATTCATCTGGGTTCCACAAAGATGTATCGCGATTTGAGAGAAGTTTATTGGTAAAGTAGTATGAACAAGGGCATTGCAGAGTTTGTTGATAAGTGTCTGAATTGCCAACAATATAAAGTAGAGCACAAAAGGCCGGATGGTATGGCTCAAAATATAGAACTTCCGGAATGGAAGTGGATGATTAATATGGATTTCATCACAAGTTTACCAAGGTATCGCAGGAAAAATGATTCTATTTGGGTGATTGTTGATAGAACGACAAAATCGGCCCACTTTTTGCCGGTAAAGACTACTCATTCAGCAGAAGACTATGCCAAGTTGTATCTTCAAGAAGTGGTTGGAATTCATGGAGTTCCGCTCTTAATTATTTCAGATAGAGGTGAGCAATTTACTGCACAGTCTTGGAAGTCATTCCAAAAAGTCTTGGGTTCAAAGGTGAACGTAAGTACTGCTTTTCATCCTCAGACAGATGGTCAAGCAGACAGCACCATTCAGAATTTAGAAGATATGTTGAGGGCCTGTGTGATTGATTTCAAGGGTAATTGGGATGATCACGTACCTCTCATTGAGTTTGCTTACAACAATAGTTACCACTCTAGCATCCAAATGGCTCCTTATGAAGCTCTTTATGGGAGAAGATGCAGATCTCGTATTGGAAGGTTCGAAGTTGGTGAAGCTAGGTTAATAGGACCAGACTTAGTTCATCAAGCTATGGAGAAGGTGAAAGTGATTCAAGGAAGGTTGAAAACAGCGCATAGTCGTCAAAAATCCTACATTGATGTTAGGAGAAGGGAGTTAGAGTTTGAAGTACACAATTTGGTCTACTTGAAAGTATCACCCATGAAGGGTGTTATGAGATTTGGTAAGAAGGGGAAGCTTAATCCCCGGTATATTGGTCCTTACAAAATATCCAAAGAGGATTGGTAATGTAGCTTATGAGTTGGAGCTACCCCAAGAGTTAGCAGCGGTTCATCCGATATTTCGCATCTCCATGTTAAAGAAGTTCATGGGGGATCCTTCATTGATCATAGCAACTGAAGATATTGGAATCAAGGATAGCTTATCTTACGAGGAGATTCTTGTTCAGATTCTAGATCGCCAAGTTCGCAAGTTGGGAACAAAGGAGGTAGCATCAGTCAAAGGAACTTTGGAGCAATCAGTTTGTTGAGGAAGCCACTTGGGAAGCTGAGGAGGATATGAAGAAGATATATCCACATCTCTTCGAATCCGGAGAAGTTCCAAATTAAGGTACTAATCCTTTTCTTGGAGTTTTATTTATAAGTTGTCATATTGTAATTGCATTATGCTTGTTGGGTGTTTGAACTGCATGTTCGATGTTACGCCCTTAGCCTACTAAGAGTAAGCTCATTCAAGGACAAATGTTCCCAAGGGGGAGTTATTGTAACACCCCGTAACTAGAAAGAGCTAGAATTAGAAAGAGTCACTTTTTTGGAAAGAATGAAAATCTGGAAAATTGGTTAAGTTATGTGATGATTTAGGTGTGCTTACAGGCACCGTACGAAAGATCTTGGAATTATCTTTCCAACGCCGCTAAGTTTTCTCAATTCCGAGTTCGTATGAGTAAGATATGTCCATTTGAAGTTGGGTTGTCTAGTTAAGGAAAGTCAAAACCGCATTTTAGAAGGGTATTATAGTCTTTTTACTACCCAATTAAATTATTTCATTTTTTTGGTAATTAGTTGGGGTCTAAACTGAGTTGGTTCAGTTTACGCTTTACAATATTGAGTTAGGGTTTTTAGAGAAGAGAAAAGAAGAGGAGAAAATAAGAGAAGAAGTAAGGATTCGTCACGTTCTTGAGGCAAAGCTTGAGGATTTCTTCAAGGGGTGATCCCTACGAGGTATGTGAGATCACATAGCGTTGGGTTAATTCACCCACGCACCAATAATGATTTATTTCAGCAAATTTATGTTCTTGAAGGTTTAGAAATTGAGTTCTTGATGGATTTTGTTGAAGTTCTATTGAGTTCTTGATTCGTTGTAATTGTTGAGGAGTTGTTGATCCAAATTCATGAAATTAGATGTCGTTTTGGGTAGATTCTTGCATATTTTGGTTATGTAGTCGAATATAAGTGTTTGGGGAAAGACCCAATTGATTTTAGAGGGTCTAGAGTTGAAAAACGAAGGAGGAATTTCGTAAAAATCTGGGGAATGAGGGTAGGGTGTCGCGCCAGCTAGCCAGCACGCCCCAAAGAGTCCTCTGAAGTTTTGACCCTAGGGAGACCTGCCAGCCAGCGCGCCCCAACTTCAGCTCTGAAGTTTTAGGTCTAGCGCCCCGCGCCACTCAGAGCGCCAGGGACACCATGTCTTCGACTTCTTTCTCATTCTTTTCGTACCAGTTCCTTTGAAACGTACCTATGTTTCCTAGTTGATTCCTACACTCTAAGGTACGTTTAAACATCATGAAATCATCCATAACATGAGGTCATGAACCTTGAATCCATAATCCAATTCAATGAAAGTCAAGATCAAAGTTAAGAGAAGTAAGAGTCCAGTCAAGAGAAGTTCTTAGAGTTTTCCAAAAGCTTTTTCCATATGTTTTAACTTTATTTTAAGACTTAAAGTTCAAGTTGAGTAAAGAGAAAAGAGTAAAGGTTGAAGTTCATTTCTTCAAAAATTATATGGGGACTATGTATTCCCAAAGAGTTTTAAAATATTTTCACATTTAAACAAGAAAAGGAAACCTTGATTCCCAAAGAGCCTTGGAGCTAGTTTTTAGAAAAGAGTAAACGCTTTCACAATTAACCAAGAGAGGAAACTTTGATTTCCAAGATAGCCTTTGAGCTAAGTTTTTGAGCAATTATCTTAAACCATAGAAAGAAGTATGTTTTTAAACATAAGAGCTAGTATCATATTTTGGGAGTAGTATTGAGCATCAATATGGGGGAGAGTTCAGACAACTCCCCGCCCCCATAAACCATGTAGCCACCATGGTAGAAAAGGGTCATACTTTTAGCTGATTCTGTAGTGCTTTTTAGCATAGACTAGTGGATCCACTTAGTAGTCAGGTTTTATACCCTCGGCAAGGTATAGGACGGCCTTGGCAGCGTGAGGCAAAACACTGTATCATCACAATAGCTCTTACGTGATGGTTGTCGGTTAGAGAAACTCCCACAAAACTATTTGTATTCTTACATACACAGTTTATTTGTATTTTTATATGCATTTCAAAGTTATATATTATCTTTGCATACACACCGAGTATTGTTATATTTCCAAATACACAAAGTTGACATCCATGTTTTAAAAGTTTTTCTTTATATTGCATTTACATTGTTGCTTTATATTGAAATGATTTCAGTTGAGTTAAGTTGAGCCAGGTAAGTTCTTCAGTTCCTTTCAAGCTTATGTCTTGTTTTAGAATTCCCCTCACATACTCGTACATTCAATGTACTGATGTTATTTGGCCTGCATCTTTTAATGATACAGATACACAGGTAGCCAGGATCAGCATCCAGCGCATCTTTGATTCTAGTTGAGCTCTAGAGTTTTGTGGTAAGCCTCCTTGCTTTCCGGAGGATCCATTTTATTGCTTTCAGTATTAGTTAGTTCATTAGGATGTCGTGGGTCTTGTCACGACGTCCATCTCAGTTGTTTTAGAGGCTTCATAAATAGTCAAATGTTAGTTCTTTAGTCTTTTCATTTTCATTATCTTATGTTGAGACTTGAGTTTGCCTTATTGGCTAGTTGAATGTTTCATTATAACATTCAAAGTTTTATTTGAGTTTATCTTATTAAGTTAAGTCTTCCGTTAAGTAAGTAAGTCAGGCCAGGGTTCGCTTGGGGCCAACAATGGTTCTTGAGTGCCAGTCCCGCCCACAGTGTAGGCTCGAGGCGTGATAATTTGGGTTTTTCTTTCCTTAGAGGGAAAGTCTGGAATCCTATAAATTGAAGATCCATATTCTCATAACAAGAACACAATAACATCCATAATGTAAACGTTTAAGAGTTTATTTTATGGAGAGATTTATTCTCTCAACAATTTATAATTTTTTTTCTTTTATATTAGTTTTCATATAATAATATTATGTTTTTAGTATAAGTTTTTGTCGTCTAATTTATCAACCATATGATTTGCAATTGTAAGCTTTCGCATGACGCCCTAATCTCCTTCATAACCCAACAAGTGGTAGCAGAGCACATGATTCAATTATCCAATGGTTGAACAAGATTGAAGATAGGTTCAAGTAGTTTCAAATCAATTTGCAATCAACGTGATGATAATGAAGTATTTTGTGCTACTACACGTGGAAAAAATATTCAAATATATTTTCAACAAGATCCTGCTGCTCCATCCTTTAAAACAAAATCAATTTTCAACTCATGCTTACTTTAGAGCATGGGCTCCAACTATCAACCACTGCAAACTTTAATGCTCGGGCTCCACTTTTAACTCATCTATCTTTACATTTAACGCATGAGCTCCACTTTTAACTCATGCATCTTACTTTTAACGCATGAGCTCCACTTTCAATTCATGCATATTACTTTTAATGCATGAGCTCCACTTTTAACCCCGCTCATGGATCCAATTTTTAAATCATGGTAAGCAACAGTGATACATTAAGATTTTGTGAAGAACAAGATTATCAAACAATGAAGAAGGCATATCAAGTTTTGTCAAGAAAATCCAGCCAAAAGGGGAGATTTGTTGGGGCTTCGCCCTTATTTTCTTACCTTATTTGAAGTTTATTTTTTCCTAAAAGAAAAGACAAATTATTATCATAGATATTTTTACTTTTCATGAAAGGAAAATATATTTTTCTTGTATATTTGGTTTTTTCTTTCCTTAAAGGGAAAGTCTGGAATCCTATAAATTGAAGATCCATATTCTCATAACAAGAACACAATAACATCCATAATGTAAACGTTTAAAAGTTTGGTTGATCGGGAGATTTATTCTCTCAAAAATTTATAATATTTTTCTTTTATATTAGTTTTCATATAATAATATTATGTTTTTAGTATAAGTTTTTGTCGTCTGATTTATCAACCATATGATTTGCAATTGTAAGCTTCCGCTTGACGCCCTAATCTCCTTCATAACCCAATAATTTCTTGATCATTTCTTCATAACTCAAAACACTCCTCAACATCACGAGATCTTTCCTATCACACATTACAATCCTTGAATCCATAAATTTAAATTCAGGAAAGTTAAGAGCCAGGTCTAGAGAGTTCTTAGAGTCCTTTCAAAATGTCTTTTGCAAATGTTTTAAACTTGTTTTAAGACTTGAGTTTTGAGTTAAGTAAGAGTAGCAAATGAAGTTCATTTCTTCAAAAAGAGTATATGGGAACTAAGTATTTCCAAAGAGTAAATGTTTTCACATTTAAATAAGAGAGGGAACACCGATTTCCAAGAGAGCCTTTGAGCTAGTTTTTGAGTAATTATCTCAAACCACAGAAAGAGTTTTTGTTTTTAAAAATATGAGCTGAGTATTTTGGGAGTAGTATTGAGCACCGATATGGTACGAGTTCATAATAATTCAAGTCTCCATAAACCATGTAACCATCGTGGGTAGAAAGGGTCATACTTTTTAGATGATTCCTTGGTGCATTTTAGCATAGACTAGTGGATCCACTTAGTTGAGGCGTTCTATATCCCGCGAGTTATAGGACAGTTCTGGCAGCGTGGGCGAGACAATGTATCATCATATTAGCTCATAGTGATGATTGTTGGTTAAAGAAACTCCCACAGAAGTATATTACTATATATATAAATTGAGTTGTTATTGTATTTCTTTAAATACATTGAGTTGCTATTTACTGCTTAAATGCTTTATATAAATTGCACCTTTACTATTGTTTATTTCTGTATTGAGTTTAGTATCCATGAGTTGAGTAAAACTGAGGTAAGTGTTTCTTTCAGAAGTCAGTTCAAGCTTATGTCATAATTAGTTTTCCCCTCGCATGCTCGTACATTCAATGTACTGCTATCATTTGGCCTGTATCATAAAATGATGCAGCTAGAGGAAATCAGGATCAGTATCCAGTGCCTCGTTAATCCAGTTGAGCACTCATAGTTAGTTGGTAAGCCTCTTTGCTTTTCGGAGGATTCCTTTGGTTATATTTTGCTTTATTTCTTTTGGTTATTTTAGTTGTTAGGATGATCGGGGGTCTTGTCCAGACATCCCTCTTAGTATCTAGAGGCTTCATAGACAGTTAGATATGAGTTCTTTAGTCTGATATTTCAGTTGTTTGATGTTGAGACTTGAGTTGCCATTATGGCTAGTTGAATGTTTCTTTAAAGACATTTTAAGTTTATTTCATGAGTTTATCTTTTGAGACTATTTCAAGTTACTTAATTCTTTCGCTAAATGTTAAGCCAGACCAAGGGTTCGCTTAGGGCCAACAATGGTTCTCGAGTTCCAGTCCCACCCAGGGTGTAGGCTCGGGGTGTGACAAACATGATATCAGATCCCAGAGTTCAAGAGTCCTAAGAAGTCTATGAAGTTGTGTTTGTAGAGTCCTAGTTATTGGTGTGAAGTGCACTACATCTATAATTAGGAGGTTGCGGCATTTAGGAACAATCTCACTTCTTGCACATTCATTTCGTGCGATAGAGTTAATCTCTATGAAGTTTCTTTCTAACTCGTGCTTGCGCGTGTCATTCAGATCATGCCTCCACGAAGAGTTGTCTGAGGTCGTCCTGCTAGGAGGAACGTTGAGGAGCAAGGGGTACCGAATACACCAGTAATGCAACCCCAAAGAGAGGTCACCAATGCTGAGTTCAGGGAAATGATCAGAATGTTAAGTCAAGCGGTGACCAATCAAGCTGGTCAAAGAGAGAACCGACATGAAGTGAATGATACTCCAATAATTCGTGAGTTTCTAAGGATGAACCCTCCAAGCTTCACTCGTTCAATCACTATTGAGGATCCAGAAAATTTTGTAGAGGAACTGCAGAAGGTGTTTTAGGTTATGCACTTGCCGATGCTGAGCGAGTGGAACTAGCTGCATATCAACTAAAGAGTGTTGCTAAGACTTAGTTTGACCAGTGGAAGAAGGGTGGAGTTAAGGGTGCACCAATTTTGAGTTAGGCTATGTTTGAGGAGTCTTTCTTAGGGTGTTTCTTTCCCCGTGAACTGAGAGAAGCCAAGGTATGAGAATTCCTTACTTTTAAGCACGATTCACTAAGTGTTCATGAGTACAGTTTGAAGTTCACCCAATTTTCTCGATATGCTCCGGAGATGAGTCTGTTTGTTGCTGGGTTGTCTTGTCTGTCAAGCAAGGAGGGAAATGAAGCTATGTTACTAGGGGATATGGATATAGCAAGGTTGATGGTTTATACGCAGCAGCATGAAGAAGAGAGGGCAAGACAGCTATGCTAATAGGGGACATGGATATAGCAAGGTTGATGGTTTATGTGCAGCAGATTGATGAAGAGAAGCTGAGGGATAGGGAAGAATTCAGAAACAACAAGGCTAAGATATCAGGGAGTGAGTCCGAGTAGCAAAAGAATAATGTGAACCGGTCTTCTTTCCAACAAAAACATAAGGGACCTTCTTCATCATCTGCTAGTGCACCTGCACCAAGGAACAAATGTGAGTATAATAGTCAAAATTCACGAAATTTTAGAGTTAGACCTGCTTAGTCACAGGATAGTATGGCACAAGGAGGTAATTAGGCTCCTACATGTGCAAAGTGTGGTAGGAACCACCCAGGTACGTGTCACGATGGCTCTACTGGATGTTTCAAGTGTGGCCAAAGGGTCACTTCATGAAAGAGTGTCTGAAGAACATGCAAGGGAATGGAAATAAGGCAATAGAGCCCAATCTTCTTTAGTTGCTCCACCAGACAGGGCTGCACCTAGAGGAGCTACTTTCGGTATAGGCGGAGGAGCAAAACGCCTTTATGCGATATTAGTCGTCAAGAGCAAGAGAATTCTCTAGATGTTGTCACTGGTATGATCAAAGTCTTTACTTTTGATGTTTATGCTTTGCTAAATCCATGAGCGAGTTTATCCTTTGTAACTCCTTATGTTGCAATGAATTTCGATGTTCTTCCTGAGAAACTTTGTGAGCCCTTCAGTGTTTCTACACCTGTTGGTGAGTCTATTCTAGCTAAGAGAGTCTATCACGTTTGTGTTATTTTCGTCAATCACAAGAGCACCATGGCTGATTTAGTTGAGTTAGACATGGTAAATTTTGATGTCATTCTAGGTATGGACTGGCTTCATGCCTGTTATGCCTTCATTGATTGTAGAACTCGAGTTGTTAGGTTCCAAATTCCTAATGATCCAGTTATAGAGTGGAGTAGCAGTTCAGCAGTACCTAAGGGTCATTTCATTTCGTAACTTAAGGCGAGAAGTTTAGTTTCCAAGGGGTGTGTCTATCACTTAGTCCGAGTAAATGATTCTAGTGCTGAGACACCTCCTATTGAGTCAGTTCCTATTGTGAGTGAGTTTCCTGGGGTCTTTCCAGATGATCTACTCGGAGTCCCTCCTGAGAGAGAAATAAACTTTAAGATAGATATTATTCTCGATACTCGTCCTATATCTATTCTTCCATATAGTATGGCACCAGCAGAGTTGAAAGAGTTAAAAAAGTAGTTGAAAGATCTCCTTGATAAGGGTTTTGTTCGACCAAGTGTCTCACCTTGGGGCGCTCCGATCTTATTTGTGAGGAAAAATGATTGTTACCTTACAATGTGTATAGATTACCGCCAGTCAAACAAGGTTACCATCAAGAATAAGTATCCTCTTCCGAGAATTAATGATCTTTTGGATCAACTTCAGGGTGCCACTTGTTAAGAGTAAGGGAGTGTGATATTCCAAAGACAGCTTTTAGGACCCGCTATGGTCATTATGAGTTTCTGGTCATGTCATTTGGTTTAACTAATGTGCCTGCAGTGCTCACGGACCTTATAAATAGATTATTCAAGCCTTATTTAGATATGTAATTTATCGTATTCATTGATGACATACTAATATATACGAGGAATAAGGAAGATCATGCTAGCCATGTCAGAATAGTTCTCCAAACCCTAAAGGATAGAGAGTTGTATGTTAAGTTCTCTAAATATGAATTTTGGCTTGATTCTGTGGCATTCTTAGGCCACATTGTTTCCGGTGATGGGATTATAGTTGACACTCAGAAAATAGAGGCAGTGAATAATTGGCCTAGACCTATATCTCTGATTGATATTAGGAGTTTCTTAGGGTTGGCTAGATATTATAGAAGGTTCGTAGAGGGTTCTCCTCTATTTCGTCCCCTTTGACCAAGTTGACTCAGAAGACAGTTAAGTTTCAATAGTCTGATGCTTGTGAGAAAAGCTTTCAGGAATTGAAAAAGAGGTTAATTACTGCTCCAGTATTGACCTTACCAGAAGGTACTCAAGGTTTTGTGGTGTATTGTGATGCTTCCAGAGTTGGTTTGGGTTGTGTATTAATGCAGATTGGTAAAGTTATAGCTTATGCCTCCAGACAGTTGAAAGTTCACGAGAAGAATTATCTAACCCATGATTTAAAGTTGGCCACTGTAGTGTTTGCTTTTAAGATCTGGCGTCACTATCTTTATGGTGTTCATGTAGATATGTTCACTGATCACAAGAGTCTTCAGTATGTGTTTTGTCAGAAAGAGCTTAATCTCAGACAGAGAAGGTGGTTAGAATTACTCAAGGATTATGACATGAGTATTCTCTATCACCCAGGTAAAGCTAATGTGGTTGCTGATGCTTTGAGCAGGTTTTCTATGGGTAATATCGCCCATTTTGAGGAAAATAAGAAAGAGTTAGCAAAATATGTGCATAGACTTGCGCAATTGGGAGTTCGTTTAATGGATTCCAGCGAAGGAGAAGTGGTGATGAATATGGCGGAATCATCATTAGTGTCAGAAGTGAAAAAGAAGCAAGACCAAGGTCCTATTTTGCTTGAATTGAAGGCAAATGTTCATAAGAAAAAAATAATGGTTTTTGAACAAGGGAGAGATGGTGTATTGAGATATCAATGTAGATTGTGTGTGCCAAAGGTGGATGAACTCCAAGAGAGGATCATGGAGGAAGCTTATAGCTCCAGATATTCCATTCATCTAGATTCCACAAAGATGTATTATGACTTGAGAGAAGTGTATTGGTGAATAGTATGAAGAAAGGTATTGTTGAGTCCGTTGCTAAATGCCCGAATTGTCAACAAGTTAAAGTAGAGCATCAAAGGCCCGATGGTATGGCTCAGAATATAGAGATTTCGGAGTGGAAGTGGGAGATGATCAATATGGACTTTATTACTAGTTTTCCGCAGTCTCGCAGGCAACATGATTCCATTTGGGTGATTGTTGATCGAATGACAAAATCAGCCCACTTTTTATCGGTAAAGACTACCCATTCAGCGAAGGATTAGGCCAAATTGTATCTTCAAGAGGTAGTTAGACTTCATGGAGTTCCTTTTTCGATTATATCATATAGAGGTGCATAATTTACTGCACAATTCGGGAAATCTTTTCAGAAAGGCTTGGGTTCAAAGGTGAACTTAAGTACTGCTTTTCATCCTCAGACAGATAGTCAAGCAGAGTGCACTATTCAGAACTTAGAAGAAATGTTAAGGGCATGTGTGATTGATTTCAAAGGTAATTAGGATGACCACCTACCCCTCATTGGATTTTCCTATAACAATAGTTACCATTCTAGCATCCAGATGGCTCATTGTGAAGCTCTCAATGGGAGAAGATGCAGATATCTTATTGGATGTTTGAGGTTGGTGAAGCTGGATTAATAGGACCATACTTAGTTCATCAAGCTATGGAGAAACTTAAGTGTCACACCCCGAGCTACCCCCGAGATGCAGACATAGGACCTAGGACCACAAGTGATCCCAAGCTAACCCTGTTGGCATGATCATGAGCATACTAAATATAATCTGAATAATAGAAACTGTGCGGAAGCTAAATCATAAATAAAATGTGAAAAGATGGGGAATACCCATATACTATAACTGAGATAAATGAAAACTGATGAGTTTAATACAAAGAAGATATTAACTCAATACTAAGTTGAATCTA
>JAJOOR010030495.1:0-11741 GCA_036250505.1 Solanum acaule | reverse complement strand
GGTGGCGTTGGAAAGATCGTTCCAAGGGCTTTCCAAACATAACTGGAACTACTCCTGGATCATCCTGAGCTAGGAGTTATGACTGCTCAAAGTTGGCCAAAAACTCACTGATTTCCACACTTGGCCGAATTTCCAGATCTGAATTTTTTTCCAAAAATGACTACTTCCAATTTCAAGCTTCTTCATATTCATTTTAAATTGTCGGATGTTACATTTGCGATTCACGAAACTAGGACAAAATTTTCGAGAGAGCCTCAAAATTCATGACAAGTTGTTTCAATCTACAAAGAAGTGTTAAAGAATCAAAATCTCTACACTGGGACAGATTTTGACAGAAATACATGCAAAATAGAAGATTGACCTTCAATTATACATCAAGAATGAAACATGCGGATCAGAGCGGAGACACAAATCAACCACCATTTTTATAAACTAATAATTTATCTTCGAATGTAGAAAAGACAGGGACGTATGTCAAAAGCAATCTTCACATGAGTAATTGTGCCCCTCTCCTTTCAATGAGACTAAGATCTAAGCTACTTTATCTCCTCAACTTTGATCGCACGGTCCACTACTTTTCATTTTTATACTATTTCTCATTTGCCTACTAGTTTGTATTGGTATACTAGAAATCGCATTATTGATCTATTATACTGCATTGTCTACTAAATTACATTTGGCCTACTAGTTGCATTGTCTACTTAAAATTGCATTGCCTACTAAAAGTTATATTGCCAACTAATTGTATTTGGCCTACTGAATTTGCATTACCTACTAAATTTGTATTACCTACTGAATTAGCATTGCGTATTAATTGCATTTGGCCTACTATATTGCATTGTCTACTGAAAATTGCATTTTTTCTACTATATATATATTGTCCTACTATATTACATTTGGCTTACTATATTACATTTGACCTAATAAAAATTATATTTGGCCTACTGTATTACATTTAGCCTACTAAAATTGTTTACCTACTATATTTCATTTGGCCTATTATATTCTAGTGTTCACTAATTAGCATGGCCTAAAAAATTATTTTTTTAAAAATGCATTGTCTACTGAAAATTTCATTGTCCTAATTTGCATTGTCTAATAAAAATTCCAGTTGCCTACTAAATTTTTCATTGCCTACTGAAATTATATTTTAATTGTCGATTGCCTACAAATTGTATTTGGTTTCTACTATATTACATTGCCTACCCAAAATTACAGTTTGCCTACTATATCGCCTTTTCTACTAAAAATTATGTTATTTGCCTACTATATTGCATTGCCTACTAAAAATTGCATAGTTGCCTCCTATATTGTCTTTCATACTAAATTATATTTGGTCTATTATGTTGCATTGCCTACTCAGATTTGCATTTTCTTACTGGCATAATATTCGGCATGCTAAATTGCATTTAACATACTAAAATTATATTGCCTGCTTTATTGCATTTGGCTTACTATATTGCATCGTCTACCAAAATTTTCATTGCCTATGAAATTGTGTTGCCTACTATTGAGCCTAATATATTTATGCCTTCTACACTTCATCGAACATTTTATATTTGCCTACTAAAATGTGTTGCTTACCAGAGCCTATGTATTTTCCTTCTAAATCATGTTGGCTACTGTATTTGCCTACTAAATTGTCTTGTTTGTATTAGCTTTAATTATCATTTAATATTTCGAAGGTGTCATAGTCTAAAGGCAACATTTCATGGCCTAAAGACATCATCGCATGGCCTAATAATTTAATTTCTACTTATCATGTTCCGAAGGTGTCATAGTCTAAATAAATCATTTTGCATGGCTTGGGGACATCATACCATGACCTAAGAATCAAATATTTGCGTATTATGGCCCTAAGATGTCATAGACTAAGATGTCATTCTTATCGTGTTAAGGAAAATACCATGGTCTAAATGGGAAATCACATCATGTTTATAAATTATTTTACCATTTAATTTCCATATATGCCCTAATCACTTTATTTAGTCATAGCACAAGTTCCAAGTTTGCAGAGACTGGTCGATTGCAAACAAGATCAACTTCTCTTTCTGTCACGACATTTTCTACCTCAATTCCACTAGTGAAAGCTCCTTGAGTAGTCATGTCCTCTAGACCACCGGGTAAGGATTAGGAGAAAGACTTTATAGAGTTAAACTCTTATCGCACGACTTAAGAGTAATGAAAGAAGTGAAATTTTCCTAAACATCTTGTAGCTTCTCATTCATAAATGTGGCACTTCACACTCATGAACAAAACTCTACTAGACGTGGCTTATGAGACATCATCCTAGGATCATTCTAAAACTTGTGTTCTGATTACCAAGTTTGTCATGACCCAGGGGTACCCCCTAGATGTAACATGGCTTATAGAATCCTGAAAGATTTCATACAAATCACTTAGTCCTCATAACATAAGAAAATAGAATAATAAGAGTAAAACACATTTCAAGTCTAAATTTTTTTCATAAAAGAAAGTGGAAGTCTAGACACTTTGTCTCAACATAGCCATCTATTACAATATTGAATGAAATAGGGCCTAGCCCATACAACATGTTCAAAAGAAAAGGTACATGAAAAAAACTAAACATAGGAAATCCATCCTAGAACCATGAGGACTCACCAAGCTCGGAAAAACAATTTAATCCAAGCTCTAACAACAAGAATGACCACCTTGAGTATCGGACCCTACATTTGGGAAAAATGTAGGCAAAAGTAGGCGTTAGTATAAAAATGCACTAAGTATGGTAGCCATGCATAAAAACATTTAAAACATGCTAAAAGGGACATTTCATTTCAAACCATGTAATTTACTAAGTTAAACATAATATAAGAGGTTCGAAATCATAAGTCATTAAACATAGGGAATATAAATCATCATCATCTTTAAAAACATTGAACTCATATACAAAGCTTCTTGAGTAAACATAGTTAATTATTCATGTTCTTGTTGTGGGAATAAGCCTTAACCGACATGAGACCATGTGAGCTATAGCATGATCACCCGGTATTACCAACACCGAAAAGGGTTGTCCTACTTACCTAAGATAGAACCATGGTTTGTTAGCTTAGGTGGATCCACTAGCTAAATATCCTACGGGGGCACGTAGTTTATGGGATAAGGAGATTGTTACTAGAAACTCGGCCTCGACTGATGTGAGGGCTTCCATCTCAAGAGATTTTTTTTAGAAACCCATCCTCAACCGACTTGAGGGCTCCCATCTCAAATCAATATCCACTCGGTGCTAAGCATTAATCCCACAGAGTAATAGTCTTGACTTAACTCATGTTTCATGGAAGGATGTCCTTGACAATCAATCCAACTTAGTTCATTAGGATAGCTCTTAGATCATGCGTGAGAAAACCTTTCACCGTCCATGTCTACATGTAAGTATTAGATTCAATTAGGTGAGAAAGCCTTTCAACCTAGAATCTTCATTATGTGAGAAAACCTTTCACATCATGTTCATATGTGTTCATGAGTGCCTTTCAATCAACACAACAACAATATATTAATCATTTACACTTCACTCTCAAAGTGTTCTTAGAGCATTGACATAGATTTCATAAAACATGCATAATCTCATACTTTTCCCTTTCATGGTTCAAAGCTTACTTTCAATCAACACATCTAGAATTCAAGCATTAGACATGGATTTCATTATAATTCATGTGATTCTATCACTTCATGCATAAATTCATAACATTCCTTTTTCTTCAACAAAGACCCACATCATATGATCACAATTGAGAAATATGGGAATTTCATGGGTTCATGGGGAAACATCATAAAATCATTGTAATTCATCAATTCATGCTTGATTTCATAATAATCTTCTTTCATAATCAAAACCCACATTAGATAATCATAATTGGAAAATATTGAAATTTCCAGGGTTCTTGGGAATATATAATAAAAACCATAGGAAATCATCAATTCATGCTTAATATAACATAATTCAACCATTAGAATCGATTTTGAAAGGAACCCATGAATTTTGAATCAAACCCTAACAATTGGGGATTTCTATCACTTTTGAAATTGAGATTTTGAAGGGACTCCATTGATGAAAGCTATCCATAGATGAAAACTACCATACCTTACTATCAAAGCCCAAAGAAATTGATATAAAAAAGCTTGATCTTGAACCCTAGCTTGAATCTCCTTCTTCTTCAAATTTCTAGAGAGAAATATTTTGGAGAGGAAGAACTTTGGGAATTATTTTGGGTTTTGGAATAAATGACTTAATTGGGTGACTTTTGGGGTTAAAATGACTTATATAGAGGTAGGCTTGGGCAAAACGACAGAGCTTTGAGTTAAAAAAATTGGGGAAAGACCCAAGAAGTCCCTTGACTAGAAACTGCCGAAATGGCATGATGGAGGCCAAAATGGGTCGTCATCATCACCACGGCCCGTCAAACGGGTCGTGAAGAATTTCGGTCTGACAGTGCTTCCCTATTTTGGGTATAACTTTTACTTCGAGATGGGAATTAGGTAAACTCGGTGGCATTGGAAAGAAGACTCAGAGGCCTTTAATGTTATAGGTCATGGCCCACCTAATTAGTTTTTAGCTAAAATATATGATCATTTGAAGTTGACCATAAACTCTAAGTCTAGTGCAAAGCCCTTCACGTGAGGCTCCATGAGCCCTAGTTCCTACCACGAGCCGTGGTGCCTCTCGTGGTCATGATCCAGTAGCTATGCAACCTTCCCCTTAACCTCTAAAAACTAAGTCATCTCCACGACCCCTCCCATGAGCCGTCTAAGCCTTCACGAGCCGTGAAGTGGCTCGTGTGGAGGAGGCCAACTTGGGGCAGCCTTGGGGAGCTACTTCCTCACCACCATGGGTGGTCCCACGAGATGTGGTGACCACCACAAGCCGTGAAGGCTCTCGTGGGAAGGTGGTCAGTGCATAGGGAACTTGGGCAGCCTTGGCCCTTTCCCTTAGCTCTTTCCCTCACCCTTGGCTTGTTACCCTCACCCTTAGCCCTAGTTTAGACTACTAGTTTCTGGGGTGTTACACTTTCAGCTATGACTTATATACTTATATATCTATCGCAATAAAGACCTTCTCATCTTTTCGCACTACTCATATGATCTTTTTCTCTCATAACTTATGTCATTCTATCACTATTCATACCATCTTATGGTCCAATTTTATCTACTTAAGTTGTTATTGCTTCTATTCAAGTCTCGTGCCATTATTTTCTCTTAGGAGCTTTGTAATGACCCGTAAAACGAATAAGTGAAACTAGAGCCTAACTTGTGTGTCTTTGAGTTGTCATGAGGTTTGAGGGTGTTTGATGTTGTCCCGAGCTATGGTTGAGGGTTTTAGGGGTAAAACATCAAGGTACGACTCCCCATGGACCACCCTAGGGGTCCTTGAGGAGGACCCTGAGCTTAACCCTCAAGACCCCAAGGAAAACCAAGACTGCCCAAAAATGGAGTGACCTATGGATGGGGTTCACGACCAGTAGGTCCATCCACTCCTCGTGGATGGACTTCGTAGGTCAAGGGGCCCCAACCAAGATGTAGCCCCAGGTGATGGACCATCAGCATGGTCTATCAATGGACTCACGGTCCATAAGTCTAGGGCGCGAGTTGGACCTATTTTGCTGTCAAGTTGCGGCCTAGCTAGGGGTGGATTGGTAAATTCACCCCAAGTCCTAATAAGTTGGGGGATGGTTATTTTAAGTTATTTACGGTATTTTAAAAGTATTAAAAGTGTTAAACCCTATTTTAGATTTCATTATTCAAATTTCCCCAAATCAAAACCTCCCATCCCCTCCAAAAGTCTCTCTCTAGAAACCTCCATAGAAGGTGAAGACTTCAAGATTCCTAGGTCAAAATCTTGAAGGTTTTCAAGTGAATTTCATGGGGAATCAATAGCAAGGTATGGTGGTCTTCATCCTTGTCTAATTTTCCATTCAATGAGCTAATTCAAAGGTGATTTCAAATCATGAAAATCTAGGGTTTTACTCAATCTCATGGGTTCTTTCATCAAACGTTTTCAAATGGTTTCTAATGACAAATTATGATTGTATTGGTACTTAATTGATGATTTATGATGAAAATACTCTATGAACCCATGAATTCTCTCAATTCCTAAATTGTGCCTTTATGAAGTGGGTTTATTGATCATGAATGAATGTTGATGGATTATGCCTAAATTGATTTAGATTTGTTGAATTGTATCACTCGATCGAACTACGATGATTGGAATGAAGACAGACAGACTTCCGTGCGAAAGACAGAACGGCAAAAATTCTTCTTACATTTTTCCTAAACTTCGTCAAGCCTATCCGCTCATTTGTTCCAAACCAGAGTTTCTAGTTTCAAGATCGCGCTTTTAGTACGCGTGTGGTGGGAAACTTATTGAAGTCTGAAATCTACTTTAAACTCTTTGGAATTAGACAAAGGCAGGGCAAACCGGAGCCTAATGTTTATACTATCCATGAACTGCCTGCATGAATTCCCTTTGTGAAAGGCTCAAGAGTACACTGAGTTAGGCGAGATCAAGATTGACATATTTACTTCATTTTCATTAGTATAAGTTTGTTTGAAGGCGGGTACCGTGGAAGGGGTAGGTTCTCTCTGAAAGATAGACTCGGATAGGAATAGAGAATAGAAGCTGACGGGAAAGGGCCCGAATCGAACTTCTTTCTTTGATTTGAAAAGAAGGTGAGAGCCCTAACCCTCTGGTCTATCTTGTATCGAAAGGTTTTTCGTGCTATACACCACGTTGAGAAAGACCAACCTCCTATGTACTGCCTAATAATATTAATGAAAGGTTTGTTGGTGAAAGTGAATTCATGGCCTTTAAAGGGCAAGTGATGACCTAATTTACATGTTGAAGTAGAATTGTGCTTGAGCTATTGATCCACTTGAAAGGTGGAGGTGTTTAATTACTTTGTATATTGTGATCATGGCCTTGAAGGCATAGTATGAGTAATTGAAGTATTATCATGATATTGTATATATAAATGTGATGTGAAGGGCATGCATGTGATTTCAATGATAGAATGATGATCATGTATAAAATGTAATTGTGTTGTTGTTGATAGTATATCCTCAATTAACACTCATGAATGTTGATGATGGAATGTGAAGGGTTCTATAATGTAATGTTGAATATCTTGAATTGGTAGGCTAAGACATCTTTTTTCTTGAATAATGAATGTATCTTGACTTAATGTCTTAATGATCATGAATTGGTAGGCCTAATGTTGGTATCCCTTTCATAAATGACTAATGAATGTGTTGATGACTTAGAATTGGTAGACCTAAGGTTGGTAGCCTTTTCATGAATGAATGAATGAATGTCTTGAGTTGGTAGACCTAATGTTGGTAGCCTTCTATAAATGACTAATGAGGTATTTTAGACTATGTCTTGAACCGGTAGACCTAATGTTGGTGGCCTTTCATGATGAGTCTAGAAACCAATGTGAATGTAAAAGCCTTGAAGCGGTAGACCTAATGGTGGTGGTCCCTTTCTTGTGTGAAATGATGAACCTAGAATTGGTAGACCTAATGGTGGTGGCCCTTTCTAGGAAGATCAATGAGCTATCCTTAATATACCTTGAATCGGTAGACCTAATAGTGGTGACCTTTCATGTGTATGTGCTTTGGGTCGGTACGCCTAATGTTGGTGGCCCTCTCAAGTACAATGTTGCAATGTGATTGAAATACTCTATGGGAATGTAGGCTAAGCACCGAGTGTATATGGTAAGACGAAAACTCTCCCAACGTTAGGCTAGGGTTCCAATGAACATCTTCCTATCCCATAACTATGTGCCCGCATAGGATATTAGCTAGTGGATTCAATTCAATCCAAGCTAATATTACCGATCTTCCTTAGGCAAGGAGACCACCTCTTTTTGGAGTGGGGGCAGAACACCGGATTCCATGTCTAGCTTGCATGGTCTATGTCGGTTAAACACTTATTCTTATCATGTGAGATGTGCATTATGGTTTCTTGAGGAGTTCTACAAAGTGTGGGTGGTAGTATAGGATGCCATCCATGCATTGCACGAGTAGGCTTTGAGAGGGTCATATTGAGTTCTCTAAGTCTTAATGACTATTGTTTGAATGTCCCCCTAGGAAGTAGTTAATGAAAATGTTTATCTAATGACTAATGAATGAAAGTCCTCTAAATGATGTTATTGAGTAATGTTGACTCTTATATGCTTAATGTAAAGATGCATGCTATACTTGGATTGTATTATGAGTTACTTCCTTGTCATGACTTATTGTATATGAATGTGCCTTGCTTATGGTGACTTCAAGAGAGTACTTAGTGTGAGTAGTAGTATGGGATGCTACTTGCACATTAAACAAGTATCACTTAGAGTTGTCTTAGGTGATGGTCCTTATGTGATGAAATGACTTGTTAAAGGTTTAGGTCTCTTATGAATGAGTATTATTGAAAGATGGAAATGTTAAATGGTAAGTTCACCTTTGGTGACCTTAAGGTGGTACCTTGGTGTAGATGGTGGTATGGGACGCTATCCATACATTACACAAGGTATAGCCTAAGGGTTACTTGAAGTGAAGGTTTATGTGAAGGTAATGAGTTATATGTTGGTTATGTTTGAATATTATGCCTATTATGTACTTGTTCATGAAACTTTTATCAAATGGCATAAAAGCATGACTTTCGAATCAAATGTCCTTTTTAAGCATGTTTTCGCATGACTTCCATACTTAGTACTTAATTGTGCTAACCCCATTCTTCCCCCTTTTCTTACTAAAGTATAGGGTTTGGATATGTTGGTGTTCTATGCTTGAGGAGAAGGTTTCTAAGGTGCTTGAAGATGAAGACTTGGTGAGTCCTCATATTTTCGAGGACAAAACCCATTGTGTTCTTTTTATGTCTTTTAGTTTAGGTAAAGCTTTTGTATGGGCTAAGTCCCAATGTTGTATTAAAGGTATTAGATGGTTTGAGACATAGTATATAAATTCTAGAAAGTCTTCCGCTTGCTTTTTAAATGAAAATGTCTTCGATTGTAAAGGAAGTTTTAATTCTTCTCTATTTTTTCATATGTTCTTATGTTCAAGAATGCTATGAGGCTTGTATGAGACCCCTTCGGGGTCGAGTACGCCGTATCGCATCTAGGGGCTAGCCCTGGGTCATGGCAAGCTTAGTCCATTCCTAAATCTAGAACTACACACGACCTGATTCTCGTAAAACTAGAGATATGTAGGTGACTTGAAAATAAAGTCTCAGCCTTACCATTTTCACAATCCCATATCATTCCATCTGGCTACACTAACATCATCCCATTAGTCGGAAAAATCAGCCACTTGATCAACGTCTTTGCCCATCAATTCATCCTTCGACCCATAACCCATTTTGAATTGTTATGCGATTAAATATGTATTTTAAAATAGATTTTGTTACATGCTTAAATTTGCATCTAATATTATCTAATTAATTATATACTTTAATATTTATAATTTATTAAGTTATTATTATTATTTATATATTTTTTATCATTATTAGTCTCTAAATTTGAAATAATTAATTTATTTATATATTTAACATCTATAAAATTTAAGTGTGTTTATTTTATATGAAAGTTATTTAATATGTGTTGTCACGCCCCGAGGCTACCCCCTTGATATAAATACGGGACCTAGGATCACGAGTGACCCCAAGCTAACCCTGAAGCTGGCATATCATAAGCATACTAAACAACTGAATTGAAATATACTATGAAGAAGCTTAAAAACAATAATTAATTGAAAGTGGGGAATACCCAATACTGATCTGAATATATGAAATATACTAAGAGTTCAATAACACTGAAAGATTAAACTCAAATCTAAAGATGAATCTAATACTATGTCTGAAAAAGCCTCTAACTGACTAGAGTTTTTGGGACATGTCCGTAGCTAACTCTAGCAAAAATTGAAACTGAAAATAAAAGACTGAATCTAGAAAACATAACTATTGTCCTCAAAGTACGAGGACTCACCACTGAAGCTGCTGAAATGGAGATCAGGAACCGATCTATGCGTGATCTAAATGCCGAGTATCTGAACCTACATAATGAAAGGATGTAGCACAGAGAATGCTTCAGTACTTGGAATGTACTGAACATGTAGGATATAGAATATAGATGAACAAACATATAAACTGAACAAAGCGTAACTGAGCAATGACATAACTGAATATGAATGTAAATACTGTAATATGCTGAAAAGCTAAACTGAATGCAATGACCAAGTATTAAATCATGAATAGGACATGCTAACTGAATACCAAAGTATAACCTGAAAACCTGGTCAAATGCACTAAAGTATGAGTGTAGGAGCTACTAATAACCGACATAAAACCATGTGAGCTAAACGTGGAGTCCGATGTATACGCTCCATCAAGAGGACCCAATATACTTGGCAGGGGTATAGAGGCATGACTGGCGTGATCACTAAATTTAATGCCCAATAGAGGGGACTTATACTCCTACAGGGGCACGTAGTTCTGGGACTATCTGAACCCTAGTCCAACTCAGTGTTAAGCCCTCTCCCACTAGAAATATTTACAATACAACATAACTGAAATATACTAGATAGCTCAATACTCTGACATGCTAATTGAGAATGCGACATTTAAGTATTGATAAAGACACATTCGAAATATGAGGCATGTATATCTGTTTATCTGACCTAGCTAGTGTAATTCGTGAACTAAATGAATCTACACAACTAGGGTTCTGAATTTAATGCAAGAAACTAAGCAACAATGTTACGAAAAAAATGGTAATCTGATTAAGAACACTATAACAGCTAAATCACAACAATTTTCTAAGGTTGTAGAAACCCTAGGTCTAAACAAGATAAAGGGAATAAAGAAATTGACTGAATTCTAGGGACCTAGTGGATGAAAGGAACCCACTAGTGAAATACCACATACCTGGTAACAAAATTCATGAAGAAATCTTTAGATTTTGGGGTTAGAACTGAGGAAAACTTGTTGCGTTCTTGGGGAAAGCTTGGTCGACTGTCTCTTTTCTTTTTGCTCTAAGTTTTTGATGAATTAAGGATAATGATCAACTAGGGTAGGTTTTGATTAAGTTACTAGGCATAAACTGACCAAAACTATGTAGTTTAGGGATTAAACGTCGTTGTTTAGGTGTCCAACGCATAAGGGAAAAGACCAAAATGACCCCACTTATATATCTGTCGAAGCCAACCACGGCCCTAGTGACAGACCGTTACTAGGACCATGACCCGTCAACTAGGTCGTGGTCTGCTGGCCAGTGGCTACTGGTTTCTGGGTGGTCCAACCACGAGCCCTATCACGGCCCGTGTGAAGGACCACGGACGGTGAAGGTCACCGTGGTTCTTCACTTAGGCTGGGGTCTGGTGGCTCAGGATGACATGCGCCACCACGACCCCTCATCAAGACCATGGCTCATGGAGGGCTCCGTGGTCTGATGTCTAGGCTTTGAGAGATCTGTCTACCTCCAAGAACCTCCCCACGGCTCGTGAGGTGGTCTATGGCCTGTGAGGGGCTTCTTGGTCCATCACTGATTAGAAAGTGTGAACCACGATGTGGGTGACGGACCGCGGTCCTGATTACGGCGTGTGAACCTGTAGCGACCCTAAAAATAGATAGGTGAAACTAGAGCCTAACGTATGAATTTTTAAAGTTTAAGCATAAATTGGAAGTAGTCACTTTTGGAAAAAAAAGTTCAAAATCTGGAAATTCGGCCAAGTGTGGAAATCAGTGAGTTTTT
>JAJOOR010030493.1:0-11050 GCA_036250505.1 Solanum acaule | reverse complement strand
AGCTTGGTGTTTAGATAGCATTTCCTTACGATGAGATCAATCACTTTATTGTTGCCTATTTGCTTCTTGTTGTAACCAGTTGTCCTGGTTAAATAATTGTCAACAGGTACGTGTCCCAATGTATATGCTATACTTATTTAATAGCATCATACTTTTCTTCTGCATGACTCCCTTTTATAATATTGTTATTTTTGATTTTACAGGGTTCTTTTCTGTACATATTATTCGTCGAGTCTCATGGACAGCGAGGTATGGCAAATAGAATGCTTACATTGGTGAAGTCGGAACTCCTATTCATATTCTATGTTGTAATCTGTTTTATGCTCTCGTTTGGTAGGTGTAAATTTGCGGAAGCAGTTTCTTGATATGAAAATGTTAATTTATCACAATTTTGCTGCTCACAACGGTGAAGGCTGCTGAAGGCGTTTTTGCGTAAATGTATCTATTTTTACAACGCCTTAAGGGATTTTTTTTACAGCGCCTTTGAGTTGCTTTCTGGTCCCGTCTTCTTTTAACATTGAAAGGATTTTCGGTTAGTTTTATGTGCCTTCAATATGCAGGTGGGTTGGGACTTTTACAGAGGGTGGGTGGTTCCCAATGTCATCGTTTTAGTATCTTGAGTTTAGATCTACTGAGATGCAGTTTTTTCTGTGGTAGTGTTTGCATGAAGTAGTGCATTTTGATTGTATTTTGGCTATAATTTTATTTGTTCGAAAGTGGGGAAGAATTAGGCACTTGGAAGTTAGTTTTATTGTTTTGTACATTGTCAAATAAAGATCAGTTTTTCCCAAGTCCTGTATGTTTTGACATGGTTGTCTGTTAGTCATTCATTGAGATGTTGAATGGTTCGATTTTATGTAAGGTGGGGTTGGTTATACGAATTTTTCTTTTGTCAGTTAATCTCATATCATATCATCGTCATAATAAATAACATTAAAAGAGAAAATATGTTGAATATATATAGGTGCCTTTAGCTAACCAAGTTTGTGTTGATATCAAGCCATTGCTAGTCCATAAGTTTAATGTATTCTCTTTTGACACCTTCAGTTAGCATGGTTTCTCACCTACAAACTAGTGCATCCATAGGTTGATCTCATGTCGCATTTCTCAATATGTGCTACTTGTTTCATCTGGTAATTGTGGTCATTTTTAACCTCTAATGTGCTTCTCCCCGGTTCAAGCTGTAGATCTACAAATATCATATACCTTGTTTGACTCTCAAAAAACAAGGTATTTTCTTGAGAATGAAATGTGTGGAAACTTTTTGGGTGTTGAAAGCCCAAAAATTTCCTCCATGTTGTGTTCCTCAGGAGTCATATTATCAGGCAATGACCATTTAAACCCATGTAGAAGATTAGCTAAACTAGCTTGAATCACCTTAAGCCCCAAGCTGTAGCCTGGACACATCCTTCTCCCAGCTCCAAATGGCAAAAGCTCGAAATCACGTCCTTTGACATTGATGGATTTCTCGAGGAACCTCTCGGGCTTGAAAGCCTCAGGCTCGTCCCACAATGTAGGGTCCCTTCCGATAGTCCATACGCTCACCAGCACCCTGGTTCCCATAGCCGGCTACCTTGCAGTCTTCCAGACACAAACGTGGCACCAACATCGGTGCCACGGGGTGCAGACGCATAGTCTCTTTCGCAATTGCCTCTATGTAAGGAAGACTCGGGATGTCTTTTTCTTGTTCCCATCTGTTTTGGCCTATTACTCGATCCAATTCCTCTGTAGCTTTTTTGAAAATCTTTGGCTTCTTTAACAGCTCTGAAATTGCCCATTCCACTGTTACTGCTGAACTCTCAGTTCCACCAGCCAACATGTCCTGATAGCACAATACACATTTTACTCATGTCATCAACTATAACCAAGCACAAGAAACAAATACAAATAACCTGACTATTGCTAAATAGTTTGTAGCTTACACTTTTTATTAATAATGTGTGGCTAAATAGAATTAGAGACAGATTTTGTTATTTAGCTAAAAAAATTATTTTATTTCTGTTCTTTTAATAGTTTCTTTGTCCGTTTTACCAAGACAGAAAGTGGAACGGATATCATCATTTCTATGAACATAAATCAATGATACAGTTCAATTATTACGAGTATATTATTTTTCTTGTTGGAAAATGATAGCTGAATTTTGGGTCCACACAATATCTTGTCATTGTCCATATCAACAGAGTGGAGGAATAGTATACCATCACCTCGAGTGGAGCAGAGCACTAAGAATTCAGTGATTGATTGATGAAAATTACTCATAATCTAATTAGTATTTTCTTGAGTTTTAAGTTATATATATCGTCATTATAAAAATAAAGTGAATACCTGAGTGAATGCTTTGACTCTCCAGCTTGATCTCGAGAGTTGGATCATCAGCAAGCTGCAATAGAACATCCACCATGTCCTTAGCAACGTAATTTTCCACTGCGTTCCTCTTTGCGTCATGCTCATCAAGTACATGCTCCAAAAACTTGTCAAATTTCTTGCTCACAGCTTTCATCCTCTTAACATAACCTTGCAAGTCCATGAAATCAATCCAGGGAATTGAATCTCCAATATTAAGGACACCATTAAGTAAGAACAATTCATCCAACATCTTTTTAAATTCATCAGGAGTCACAATCGAGTTTTCGGATTCGTCCAAGTAACTTTTCCCCAATACCATTCTGCTAATAACATTTAAACTCAGAGTAGTCAAATAATCTTTCAGCAGAATTGGTTTCCCCGATAATTTGTTCAAATTATGAAGAATAGAATGAAGTTCCTGAGTCCGAATATACTCGTATGAATCGAGCCGTTTCGCGCTGAAAAATTCCATCAGGCACATTCTACGTGCCTGACGCCAATAGGATCCGTACGGGGACCATGTAATATCGGAATAGTTATAGGTAGTGTACTTTCCTGCAGCGTTTTTTGGCCTGCCGACAAAGTTGTGATATCCATGGTTTTAAGGAATACTTTGGCCATTTCGACGGAGGAGCCAACTACGACGGGAAAAGACCCGAATAGTAGTTGCATAATGGGTCCGTACTTGACGGAGAGATCGTGGATGGATCGGTGAGGAAGGCTGCCAATAAGGTTTAAATTTCCGATGATCGGCCATGGTTTTGGTCCTGGAGGTAAGTTGAGTTTCCTCTGGAGAAGATATTTGGAGAGAAGCAAAAGAAACAAAGTAGCAAGAAATACTGCAGCATATGCAGTCCAGGAAGTAGCTTCCATTATGTTGTTTGTACTACCTTTTGTAGTGGAAGAGGACTGAGAGTGATATCATGTGTTAATTATTTGGAGTGTGTAGTTTATGGCTTCACCAAAGCTGTATTTATAGTAATGGTGAGATGGTCTAATACTGTTACTTGCATGAATAATAGTCAATAACACATATATTGGTGGAGTGATAACTATTCCTTCATCCTTAAAGGAGAGATCCTGAGTTCAAAATCGCCTTTGTTAGGAAGTGTTTTACCCCAATGTGGAACTTCGCACTAATCCGAATTTAGTACGGCTTCAGTTCAATGTAAATATCGGACACCCGGATGGGAGTGGACTGTAGAGAAAAAAAGTTTAATAGGAACCTTTGTTTCAGTTGCCTTGGGTCTTTGTTATGAATGGGCCTAGACCAGTATTGACAAAGCAGCCCAAAGCCGAATTAAAAGGCTATGTGTGGGATCCAGGTTGATAAATAGAGACTTGGGAGAGCAAAATAGGTTTATGCAAATTATGTGAAGCTTTGGCTTTCTGATCCTCTCATCTCCTTTCTATGGTCTAGAATCTCATCCCCTTCTAGTTACCCTCTTCTATGTTATCTATCTATAATTAGTGTGTTGTTACTTTGTTGTGGGTATTATACGTTGTAACTTGTATTCCGTAATAACAATATATATATCAGTGTTTGTGTTGAAAATTGAGTTTGTTACAGTCTTCCAACAAACTTTTTCTTATTTCCTCCTTGCCTTCAACAACAGTGTGTTAAACAACTAGAATTTAATAAGTACTTACTTTATGTTGGTTTTACTCATATAAATCTACAGTTTATATATTGTGTGCGAAAAATCACAAATGAATCAGAAGGGAAAAACGTGACGAATGGTTTAGTTACATTTGTTATTCAAAATTTAGTTACCCAATTAATTTATATTCGCACAGAAATAAATCTATCAAAATAGCGAAGCGATCATAGTAATAAGAGAATGACAAGTCGTAAGTTTATACATTTCACTTTAAATTAGAAATCACGTGTTCAAAAAGGTCAAGTCTTCCAATTTGGTACGTGATGCACCTTCCGCCTAATTTTGTAAAGAATTGACCTGACGTTTACCTCGACTTTGACTAATGACTCTTTGTTTTAATCCTTAAATAATTTTTAATGACCTGACGTGATGAACATTCATGAATAAAAAGTTTCCCTAAGGAGATCTGAAATTGTTCCAACTTACAACATAAGCTCTGCTCTAACATAAATAATTCTGAAATATTATCTGCATTATTATGACATACATACTTTTGAGTGAAGTTCACTACAAACCACTTCCAAGCAAAGAAAAGGATACAAAATTAAAAAAGACTTAAACAGAGCATCAATTCAAACAAACAAACAGTGCTGAATCAAACAGAGTAAAGTTTTGATGAAAGTCTTGGCTCAATCACAGCAGAAAGTGGGAACTTTTTGGGTGTTGAGAGCCCAAAAATTTCCTCCATGTTGAGTTCCTCAGGAGTCATATTATCAGGCAATGACCAATTAAATCCATGAAGAAGATTAGCTAAACTAGCTTGAATCACCTTAAGACCCAAGCTGTATCCTGGGCACATCCTTCTCCCAGCTCCAAATGGCAAAAGCTCAAAATCATGTCCTTTGACATCGATGGACTTCTCGAGGAACCTCTCGGGTTTGAAAGCCTCAGGCTCGTCCCACAATGTTGGATCCCTTCCGATAGTCCACACGCTCACGAGGACCCTGGTTCCTTTTTGAACATCGTAGCCAGCTACCTTGCAGTCTTCCCGGCACTCACGTGGCACCAATGTTGGTGCCACTGGGTGCAGACGCATAGTCTCTTTCGCAATGGCCTCTATGTAAGGAAGATTCGGGATGTCTTTTTCTTGTACCCATCTGTTTTGGCCTATTACTCGATCCAATTCCTCTGTAGCTTTTTTGAAAATCTCTGGCTTCTTCAACGACTCTGAAATTGCCCATTCTACTGTCACTGCTGAACTCTCAGTTCCACCAGCCAACAAGTCCTGATTGTACAATACACATTTTACTCGTGTCATCAACTTTAATCAACCATAAGAAACAAATACAAATAACCTAACTAGCTATGCGCTAATCTATTGCTACATAGTTAATAGCTTACAATTTTTCTTATAATGTGGTGCTAAATAGAATGAGAGCCGTATTTTGTTATTTAGCTACAAAATTTATTTATATTCTTTTAGTAGTCACTTTCTATTTCTAAAATAGCTACAAATGGACCACCTTAAATTGTGCGTTTTACTTAGACAGAAAGTGGGTGTGATATCATTTCTATAACACTATCATTGATACAGTTCAAATATTACGAGTATATTCATTTTCTTGTTGAAAAGTGATAACCAAATTTTGGGTCCATCAAAAATTTCCACAATATCTTGTCTCCATCCATATCAATAGAGTGAAGGAATTCACCCCAAGTGGAGCAGAGCAGAGCAGTAGGGATTCACTCAGTCAAGGTTAATGAGAAAATTACCCATAGCTATGCCTATGTACCCTTTTATCTTATACAAACGTTACTCCAATTATATTTTTGAGTTTTATATAAAAATAAAGTGAATACCTGAGTGAATGCTTTGACTCCATGTCTCTCCAGCTTAACATCCAGAGTTGGATCATCAGCAAGCTGCAATAGAACATCCACCATGTCCTTAGCAACGTAGTTTTCCACTGCGTTCCTTCTCTCGTTATGCTCATCAAGTACATGCTCGAGAAATTTGTCGAATTTCTTGCTTACAACTTTCATCCTCTTAACATAACCTTGCAAGTCCATGAAATCAAGCCATGGAATTGAATCTCCAATATTGAGGACTCCATTAAGAAAGAACAATTCATCCAACATCTTTTTAAATTCATCAGGAGTCACAATCGAGTTTTCGGATTCGTCCAAATAACTTTTCCCCAATACCATTCTGCTAATAACATTTAAACTCAGAGTCGTCAAATAATCTTTCAGCAGAATCGGTTTCCCCGATAATTTGTTCAAATTATGAAGAATAGAATGAAGTTCCTGATCCCGAATATACTCGTATGAATCGAGCCGTTTTGCACTGAACAATTCCATCAGGCACATTCTACGTGCCTGACGCCAATAGGATCCGTACGGGGACCATGTAATATCTGAATAGTTATAAGTAGTGTACTTTCCGGCAGCGGTTTTAGGCCTGCCGACAAAGTTGATATCCATGGTTTTGAGGAAAATTTTGGCCATTTCTACAGAGGAGCCAACTACGACGGGAAAAGACCCGAATTGTAGTTGCATAATGGGTCCGTACTTGACGGAGAGATCGTGGATGGATCGGTGAGCAAGGCTGCCAATAAGGTTTAAATTTCCGATGATCGGCCATGGTTTTGGGCCTGGAGGTAAGTTGAGTTTCCTCTGGCGAAGAAATTTGGAGAGAAGCAAAAGAAACAGAGTAGCAAGAAATACTGCAGCATATACAGTCCAGGTAGTACCTTCCATTGTGTTGATTGTACTTTTGGTAGTTAATTTTGGTTGGAAGAAGAGTGATAGTGATTGTAATGGTTAATTGTTTTTTATTGTGGAGTTTATGGCTTAACGAAAGCTGTATTTATAGCAATTAAGAGATGGTCGTTACTACGTGAATAATTTAACGAGTCAATATAAATTTAGTAGTCATTTTATGTACTTTATTATCTGTGATCGATCATTTCCTGTTACTTATTAGGAAAAATTACAAAAATCCCACATTTTAGTTTACTTATTACCATTATTCCCTATAAGTTTTACAAATCTCCAAAATTCCTCATTTTCGCGCATCAGATTAGTGTATCTCGCGCATCAGATTAGTGTATCATGTATAAAATGTACATCAAATTAGTATATCATGTATAAAATGTAATGTATCTTACTTAACGATTAATGTATCTCGCGCATCAGATTAATGTATCAGCACTTATATTATTGTATGCATTTGACAAATTTCTGTAATTATAAATTTTTAAAAGATAAATTGTAATTTTGCCTTAAAAGTATGTAATTTCTGTAATTTGCCCTAATTATTAATGGGAGAGTGGACTTCTGTAGTTGAAAAAATGTCTAATAATTTCCTGGAAACTATGTTTCAGTTGCCTTTGGTCTTCCAACAAACTTCTTATCTCTTCCTTACTACCTTCCAACAGGATGTGAAACAACTTGGAATATAATAACATAAGCTAGCCCACAAAAAAAAAGAAGAGATAGGACTAAGTATTTTTTTGGGCGGAATATTTAATAGCTACTGAGGGTTCAATTCTTCATATTGTAATCCCTTTCCCTATTTTCATTTTTTTTTTTTTAAAAAAACCAAAAAAATGTTTTGGCTTTCTTATTTTGGTATAATTTTTAATCTTTACTTTTGAATATGGTGATTTTTTATTTTTACTTTCAATTATGATGATTTTCAGATTTTGACCTCTTTTGATGAAAATTTATAGATCAAAATATTCTTATCTATATAACCTTATTTACTCGACATATATTTTGAAAATTTTTATCTCACTCTACATAAGTTTTATAGGACTTAAGTTATGTGGCATAAGTTACATAGGATTATATAACCTAATTTGTTCGGAATAAGTTTTATAGTAATTAAGTTATACATTTATGATATAGTTTGTAGGTTCTCAAACTAAGCTTTTTGTGGAATCAGAAAATGATGTACGATATCATATAATGACAATATAACCTCATGCTCCGCAAAAATTTATTTGTTATTTAAAATATAGAAAAATAAGAATTAAAGATCAGATATTTCAAAGAGGAAAACTAAACACCGCCTGAAATAGAGAATATTTGTGTGAATGGCCCCTTTTTCCAAAAATACAAAACAAAACAAAAGGTACCCCACAGTCCACTAATTTGAAAGTCATTGGAAAAAAAGTATAGATGGATGTTGGACAAATCTGATTCAAATAAAGGCAATTTTTTTAAATTGTGATAGTTGCTTTATGAGGCACTCTGAGTGAAATAATCACACAAATGTTATATTTTATAAATGTTTAAGAAAATAAATTTGTGAAGTGATAACATAAATGTTATGTCATATTTAAAAAAAATCATATTCCCTCCTTATTTCAATTTATGTGTCATTTTACGTTTTTTGAGAGTTAAACCATTTAAGTTTGACCGGAAATATGCGCATGTAATCTTTAATTTTTTTGAAATGAAAATTATATATTTGTAAACTACGTAAAAAGTATTATAAGTTACAATAATTGGCAATTCAAAATATATATAAAAAATTTACGATAAAAAATAAACTTGTTTGAATCTCAAAATCCGAAAAGTGTCACATAACTGAGGAGGAAGTAAATTTTAAGTCTTTTTTTTCTTTCTATTTTATCGCTTAATCAAGCATAATCACATAAAATAAATCGAAAAGAGTAATGAACCAGGAAATGAATAAGTAATGAGTTGTAAATTTCTATATTTTGACTTGGAATAGAAATGTGTAACGGAAGGTCACTAGTTTGCAAAGTTTTGTACGTGATGCACCTTCTGCTAAATTCTACGAGACTTGGAATGAAATTTAACTTGACTTTGACTAGTGACCCTTCATTCTTTAAATATAATTATTGACGTGAATCTTAGTTCTAAATAATACACAAAATAGGAACGGTGATTTTAAAATTAACAATTGTTTCTGTTTCTAACAACCAGACCCTTTTTCTTTCCAGAAAAAGAAAATAATAGCACTATAATCGAGTTATATATTTCTGATTCAAGTTATTGTACGCACTACACTTTATGTTTTGGGTATAGTGAGTTAATATTTCAAAATGTCAGTCAATTATGAGATTTTATCTACGAAATTTATTAAATTTTATTTTTATATCAATAAAATCACTCAATTTAGATTTTTATATCATTAAAACACTCAACTTAATTTATTATTAAAAAAACCCTAACACCATTCATTTCATCTCCTCAATCAATTTTTCAGTATATTTGAAAATTTGGAATCGAAAAATATGTCATAACTAGTAATAATTAATCTTATATATGTCAATTATAAAATTTTCGCTTAGTGAAAACTATATTATCGTCTAAAATTCAGATGGCTAAGAAAGTGGAGTAAAGAAAACTGGCGAAATTATGAAATTTGAACCGTACCTTAATGAGTATATATTAAATTCAATATTGTAACAATATCTTTTAGAGTACCAAGTGTTTTTTTCGATTGAATATTGCCCAAACAAAAGTATTGATGCTAAAAAACATGTGCATTTATTTATGAATTCTCCTAAGTTCTTTTTCATATTTTAATTTCTTTCACATGAATATCAATTCTAATTTTTCAAATATATAAATATTTTCGATGACTGTGAAAATTTTATAATTTACCCCTAAAATTCTTTTGTTGAGTTTTCTTTAATTTTATTTATTTATGAATTTTATATTTACCTAGCATAAAATATAATTTATTTTGATATATTAATTTTTTTGTGATAAATTTTTGATTAAGTAATTTTATTGATATAAAGATCTAAATTGAATGAGTTTTTGAAATATTAACTTGGGCATAATTAAATTCCTTTGTTTTCGGCATAATTTTTGTTACAGAACTTATGTCTGGGACATGTTTTTAACTAAATTT
Organism: Solanum acaule; assembly: GCA_036250505.1. NCBI lineage: Eukaryota > Viridiplantae > Streptophyta > Magnoliopsida > Solanales > Solanaceae > Solanum > Solanum acaule. The sequence continues at coordinate 1,207 of JAJOOR010030493.1, read as the reverse complement.
ATTCCTTGCAAATTTTGTTTTGTCTTGCAATTTTTCGTTAGGGGAATTTTCAGCTAATGTTTAATCATTTAAAGCTCTAAAAAAAAATAAAAAATTGTAAAAATTAAAGACCAACAGTTTTTGATAAGATCACACTATTTTTGTCTGTTTTGCAACATGTACCAATTCAGACTGTAACAACCCAATAATGAAATATAAAAATGAATCTAATAATAAAGGCCTTTTTTTAATCTTCATTTCAGACTGTACCACTTTAATATTCATTTTTCCTTTAATAAACAAAGAAAGTTCCTTGCAATTTGAGCCTTAACCACTCTCAATATAGTGGGACTGCTCTAACAACCATCCAACTGTGAAAGAGAAAAGAAAAAGGAAAAAAATAATAATACAGTGCCTTCAAAATATTAATTAAATTAATATAGGGATCCCATTATATAACAACTTAATTTCGCAATTGATTCTGATTAAGAGTTTGTTTGGCATTGTTGTTGAAAATTGCTTATTTTCAAAAGTATTTTTTAACAAAAAATAGCTTTTCAGTGCTTTTGAAAAAAAATACAATTTGTGTTTGGCTAGTTCATTTGAAAAGTGTTTTTTATAAGCAAATTGTGTTTCACTTATCTTTTTATTAAAATGCTTTTGAGAGTCAAATTACAAGGGCAAGTATTAATGTATTTTTAGTATTAAGATTATTTTATAGAGAGAAACTAGTTTAAACATCTATTACAAAAATTAAATTAATATTTTTATTTTTATTAAATTAAAATATTCATATTCAAATTTTCAACCAATATTATACATTTTTTTGGAGGGTTAAAATCTTTAATTATTTTTTTTCTTTTTTCTAATCTTGCAAAAAAATTGTTACGAGGGCAAGTATTAATGTATTTTTAGTTTTAAGATTATTTTATAGAGAGAAACTAGTTTAAACATCTATTACAAAAATTAAATTAATATTTTTATTTTTATTAAATTAAAATATTCATATTCAAATTTTCAACCAATATTATACATTTTTTTGGAGGGTTAAAATCTTTAATTATTTTTTTTCTTTTTTCTAATCTTGCAAAAAAATTGTTACGAGGGCAAGTATTAATGTATTTTTAGTTTTAAGATTATTTTATAGAGAGAAACTAGTTTAAACATCTATTACAAAAATTAAATTAATATTTTTATTTTTATTAAATTAAAATATTCATATTCAAAT
>JAJOOR010030492.1:0-12459 GCA_036250505.1 Solanum acaule | reverse complement strand
GATTATGTCACCAAAGCTAAGCCTAGTATGTACTCGATCACTAATCATGTCATATATGATCACCTGCCCACCAAGTATCAAGACTTTGTTCAAGCTTTTTCAGCCTTGGTTGAACCACAGTCTTTTAAAGAAGCCTCCCAAGATGAAAAATGGACATTGGCAATGAAGGAAGAAATCAAGGCTTTAGAAGATAACCAGACCTGGATTATTGTAGATTTACCTCCAAAGGCTAAGGCTATTGGATCAAAATGGGTTTACAAGATCAAATATAAGTCCAATGGTGATGTGGACAGGTTTAAGGCAAGGTTAGTGGCAAAGGGTTACACTCAAAGAGAGGGGCTAGACTATAATGAAACTCTCTCCAGTAGCAAAAATGGTAACAGTCAGGACTGTTCTCAACTTGGCTGCCTCACATGGTTGGGAAATTTGTCAAATGGATGTTAACAATGCTTTTCTCCAAGGTGATTTACATGAAGATGTATACATGGAGTTGCCTCTAGGTTTTCACAATCTAGGAGAGCATAAGGTTTGCAAACTTCAAAAGTCTCTCTATGGTTTAAAGCAAGCATCAAGGCAATGGAACATCAAGTTCACTGATGCATTGCTGCAGGCTGATTTCTGTCAAAGTGCCCATGATCACTTTTTATTCACCAGGAAGCAGGGGGATGATATGGTGGTCCTCCTGGTATATGTTGATGACTTGCTTATTACTGGAACCAGCACTGCTATGATTGAGGAAACAAAATCTACTCTTCATCAGTGTTTCAAAATGAAAGACTTAGGAAAGTTGAGATATTTCTTAGGCATAGAAGTAATGCACTCCAAAGAAGGTATATTGTTGAATCAAAGAAAGTATGCTCTTCAGCTTATTGCAGACACTGGACTTAGTGAGGCTAAACCAATCAGCACTCTTATAGAATTCAATCATAAGTTCACAAGTGTAGAATTTGATCAACATTTGGGAATCACCACTGATCCAGAGTTGAAAGATATTACAACATATCAACAATTAATTGGAAAACTGATTTATTTGACCATCACAAGACCAAATATTTGTTTTGGAGTTCAAGTTCTCAGTCTGTTTATGCAACATCCCAAGGAATCACATTGGCATGCAGCTATTAGAATTGTAAGGTACATTAAGAAATCTCCTGGACTTGGCATTTTGCTTAAAAGAGGAGTTGTTACAGATTTGGTGGGCTACTGTGATTCAGATTGGGCTTTATGCCCAAATACTAGAAGGTCAGTAACTGGTTATGTGGTGAAACTAGGAGATTCTTTAATTTCATGGAAATCCAAGAAGCAACACACAGTGAGCAGGAGCTCTGCATAAGCAGAATACAGAAGCATGACTGCTGTAGTTTCAGAACTGATTTGGGTTACAGGTTTACTGAAAGAATTAAATGTGCATATTACAGTTCCTATCAAGGTTTTCTCTGATAGTAAGGCAGCAATTCAGATAGCAGGAAATCCCATTTTTCATGAGCGAACCAAACACATTGAAATTGACTGTCACTTCATTAGAGACAAAGTGAAGTCAGGTTTCATAGAGCCTCAATATCTTTGCACTTTTATGCAACTGGCAGACATGTTCACTAAGGGGCTTGGAGCAGGTCAACATGAGATTCTTCTTGGCAAGCTAGGTGTGTTAGATGTGTTCCAACCACCAGCTTGAAGGGGAGTATTGAAAGAGTTAGTTGCTGAGTTAGTTACCTAAAACGTGTCACACTGTTAAGTGTCTGTTAGAGGTGGTTAACACTGTTAGGAAGCTACTAGAAGGTTGTTAGAAGAGTCATATGGGTGACGTGTGAGTTAGATTGTTAGTCTATTAGACATCTATATAATGCTAGATGATTAGTGAGATTGGGTGCAATGCACAATGTATTTTCTGTTGCTTCTCATAAACTCTCAATGAAAAAATCAATGTTTCATCTTGATTGCTTGATTGCATAATTCTTTCTTCTAGATTACAGAATTATTGACAGAATCCAAAAGCTACTTTCAAGTTTCAACCTGGTGTGATGTAAAAAATTTCAAAAATAGCAAAGATAATAATAAGGCTCTATAACTATAATTTTGATAATTACGCTTTATAGCTATAGTTTCATTTGCTATGGAAGCTGCCGTTTGTATATTTCGCTTGCAAATATACAAACTGTGAAAAATTAAAGTTGATTTTTTGGAGGTACAAAAAATATCTTAGATATTTAGTAGAACTTTCTAGAATTTTGTAGAGTATATATCTTTGATATTTATACTTAAGAAAAATCTAGATGTTCTAGATAATTAGATATTTATTGTAAAGTATAGAAATAGCTAGATTCTTGTAACATAATTAGAAGATAAGGATATCTAGATATTTCTTGTAGATGTATCTAGAATAGTTTCTAGAAGCATCCCTATACAAGTATAAATAGGGGTGCCATTATGCATTTGTAATCAACCCAAAACCAAAGACAATTCAAGAGTCTTCTTCCATAAACAAGTTCTCCCTTCTAGCTTCCTCTTCTTTAGTTGAATCTTTCGAATTTAGTTAATGATCTTGGGCTAGCAAAAGGTCTCCCTGATTATACTTTTCTTCTGCTATTCTCTACACAAACATGGTAAGTACATACAAATTATGTTTTTATACATTTAGGAATTTTTCAGAACTCTGTTTATATATTTCGCTTGCCATACAAACATAGTAATTTATTATGAATTTTCCATAAACCGTATACAAATAACTAGGGTAAACATATATAGATTCTGAATTCATACAATTAGAACCAAATTATAAAAAATCTTGATTTATACAATTAGAGACCGAATTATATAAATTCCGAATTAATACAATTAGGAAATCAAATAGCAAAATTTCTCGAAACTGTAATCACATATTAAAAATAATTGAAACTATAACTATATTACATCATGGAGTATACTGCAAATGTTTGTCATTTCGCGCAACTTTCCCCAAAAAAGTCACCTTTTGCAATTTGTATGTTCCTTTTGTCAGTTTCATCTATTGAATGCATAAAATTCAACTTATTATCCTGTTCTAAAAGAATAATACATATTTGTATTTCTTAAATAAATTTTTATAGACATATAAATGATGTAATATATTTTTACTATAACATATAATATCTTCTTAGTAAAAAAAAAATACAAAAATTAGTAATTGTTAATGAAAAGTGAATGTCGTTGTGACATTTGCACAAATGAATTTTTTTAAAGTTAACTCTTTTAAATTATATATCCCCTATTAGCTTGGTGGGTTAAATTGTGTCTAAAATATCATGACGAAATTTAGTATAACAAACTAACAAATAACACAATTTAAAGAGCAATCTCAGAAAAAGATCATATGACGTAAATAAGTCAAAATGAGTTTGTCCAATCCCTCAAAAATTCGTTTATACTATTATCTTAACTTTTATTACACTTTCTTTTATTTTAATTTTTCTTCATAGGTAGATACTATCAATTTTGTTATTTATAAGAATTTAACTATGTCAAATGAAAATATAAATTTAAGTATTCAAAACTTAAAGATATTAAAAAAAACTAACTAATTATATTACATCTTAAAGAGCTAAAATATAACTTTCAAATTAATCGAAGCTTCTTATTAAAATTAAATTTTAGGCCACAATTAAATGAACGACTCTAAGACAGTCATGAGTTCAAGTCTTGGAAATAGCCTTGGACAAAAATACAAAATAAGACTATGTACAATAAATCCTTATGATCGGACTCTTTCCCAAATCCTATGCATAGCACGAACTTTAGTGCATCATGTTGTCCCTTTACTCTAATCAAATACCCCACCCCACCCCACTCACCCACCTCCCCAAAAAAACTCAATAAATGGGTCTCATAGACTTATCCTTGTCATTTTCATTCTAGAAGAACTGCAACTGCTGTGGATAATACCATACATGATTCAATGCCACATGAATTAAATACTCATAAACATGTCACCACCCTTCTAGAAGATCAACTTGCTTTTTGCTAAGTAATTTTTTTGATTTCTCATCCAATGTTTGATACTCTCATTGAGATCTAAACCAATTTAAATTTAGGTCACATGATATCCATTTAAGGAGGAAATAGTTTCTAACAAAAAATTTCTATATCCAAAGTTCAAACCCAAAAACCTCTCAAATAGTAGTAGTCTAATATCATTAAACTAAAATAAGTGTTCCCCACTACATTTAATTTTAGAATTTACATCTCATAAGTGCATTTTCTTAACGAATTGTAATCTCAATTATTCTAACGACTGTTTGTTATCATGTGAGATAAATAATAGGAAATGGACAGTCATGTGCATAGTATAATAAAACAAAGAAACAAGTTTTGTGGACATAATTTATCATTGACTTTAACAATGTTAACGAGCCACTGAAAATGTTAAACTAACATGATTGTACAAGCAAAGGGCTGAAGTTTTTCAAAAGAAAATCAAATGTCATATCTAATTGACACTGACATTAATATATAGCTCGAGAGCCCAGTCCGAGCTAAAGTTTGAACTAAAATTACTGAGTTCAATCGAATCTGTATGTCAACTATTCTTTTTTGCCAATAATTCAAATGGGAAGCAATATAAAATTATAAATAAGAACCAGTTACAAAAAAAAACATTATAAATAAGAACTTCCATCACATAATTTATAGCAAACCTGTTGGAATGTATGCGTCCATGACTATCGATGGGACCAAATCTTCAACACAGTTACAATAATAGACAGTAAAATAAATACTTAAAGTAAAGATTGCACAAATAACTTTACGTGGAAACCTCCTTGATCAAGGGAGTAAAACCACGACCTGGCCTGCCAGGACTTTTCAAATTGCTTTCAATGATCTTCTCAAGCAAAAGTAAAAGCCACTTTACAAAATGAGATTAACCTACTAATCTCCACACTAAGCAATACCTCCTATTACTTAGATAAGCCAGAGCAGATACAACACTGCCCACTAAGCTATCACCCCTAGATAACTTAGACTTTTCTACGCGGATACCACACCGCCCACTAAATCAACTAGCTCCTAGATGACTTAGAATCTGACTAAGCAGCAAAACAATGCTGCCCACTAAACTAGTTAAACTCAACTGATTTAGGCTTTTAGAAACCGAACAAAAAATCTAATTCTTTTATAACATAGGAATAGATTTACAATTTAAGCACATAAGATACACAACTCTAAATACAACAAGACGCTTTAATACTCCATTTGGTCCCTTGTTGATATGAGCAGTGTTCTTCCTTAAAGATGGCCTTCTCTTTTCAAGCTTGTGAATTTTTAGAGAAAATCCAAGTTTTGTTTGCCAAATCTTGAGTTTGTGTATTTTGAAAAGAGATGATATAAATCAACACAAACTCGTTGAGACAATCTTATTGGCTGAGAGCCTGCTGGTGTGAAAAGTTGTGCACCTACCAGCAGCTTTTTCTGATGGACTGTCTTGTCACCTTTTCATATCGCAGTCTTGCAGGGACCAGGTCCCTTAAGAACTTCTTTGTGAGTTCTTGAAAAGGCTTGCTAGCTGACTTCCTTCTTTGAAATGAATGAATTTAATATGGTGTTTGTCATGTTGAAGATATCAACCATAAATGGTTATTACCCGTTGGACAAACAACCTCTTTCATTCTGATTGGTTCAGTACGCTAGCGCCTCACCTACCACCTGACGTGACAGCTTTACAGTTGTACCCTATTTGAATCTGGATGAGAGCACTCTGCCAGGGACCAGGTTCCTGCATTTGTGAGGATCATCAAAACACTTAGAATATAACATTTTCCCCCTTTTTGATGATTACACACAAATATTCCTCATACTGAGTTTATTCATTCATTTCTCCTGTCAGCAGTCCCAATAACAAGGATCTGGTTCCTTGTTAGATCCTTAAGTTTGTTAAATCATCAAAACTTAATATCACCTCCAAACTAACATTTTCCCCATTTTTGATGATAACATACTTATTCACCAGTTTCCCCTATTAACAAGAACTCTTCGGGTAACTGGAGTTTCATCATCCCCGAAGTTTGTCAAATCATCAAAACATCATAATAACATTTTCCTCCTTTTTGATGATGACAAACAACTTCTTCCCCCTATTGGCAGGACCAGGTCCTCTTCAAGTAGCTAGCATTGATTCCCCCTATCGGCATGACCATGTCCTCTTCAAGTAGCTAGCATTGATTCCTCCTATCGGCATGACCCATGTTTTCTTCAAATAGCTAACATCATTGATCTCATACCTTAACAATTTTCCCCCTTTTGACATCATAAAAAAGGGTTAAAGCAGTAAACCAAGTTGACAGAAATGCAATTCAAGCAAATTCATGGCCACTTGGGTAACACTGAGCATGAGTAAAAAAATGCATAAAGTAATGAGACAAGCCAGTAGAAGTAAGACATTTTTCATTCATAAATAAAAGATCAGCCATCAAAGCATTGCAAATATGATTACAAATGAAAACCAGAACAATGCCCACTGAGGTTCGATAGAAAAAAAGAGAGAATAAAGACTGACTTAGAAAGTTAAGAAGAGAAGGGATGACTTAGAGGCAAGAGATTGAAAGAATAGAATTAGTAGAGCTTATCCCTTAGCATGGCATTTTTCAGAAGCTTCTTTTAAAGTTCAGCATGCTTTGCTGCCCAGGCTATATGTTGAACCTTCAGGGCTGCCAGTTAGTTCTTTAAACCTGGTCCCCCAGATAGTTCTGTTTCAGAAGCTGAGCCTTTAGGCAAGCCATTTCAGTATCTTTGTCAGCTATAGAAGCTATCATAGCTTCCAAAGCAAGGCTGAGTTTTTTATGCTAGAAAGATTGATGAAATCAAACGCACTCAGGGCCTCCGAGATAAACAGATCAATAATTGAGGAACCATATCAATTTTTTTTATTTTTTTTTAAAAATCAGACACCCTCTTGTTCAGAATACTTTGAGTTCTCAAAATATCAACTTCCCCCTTTTGAACATCATCTTTTCCACATCTTCCTTTTGCTTGGTGGACTTGGTCCCTCTTCATACTTAAAACATCTTCATCATAAACATCTCCAGTAGGAACAAAGAGTTTAACCATTTGAAGTGTTTTTGAGAGAGGAGAAAAAAGGGTTTTAAAAGTTTCTGATCTTGGAGGGGGATTTGAAAAGAAATATGGAGTATAAAGAAAGTGAAAGGGTGTATTATGTGAAAGAATGTGTCATTTAGGCATTCAAAAGATGGGACAACGATCAAATACCTGAATGACAGACATGTGACAATTGTAACGGTTCACATGCATAATTCAAACTGCAATGTTAAGAGTGCTAACCTTTGAGAATGGACCAGGTCCCTTTCTGAAGTTTGAATGTGATTTGCCTATATTTGTCCTGACCTCTCCTTTCATTCAACCCTTTTGCCATGTGTGTATACCTACAAACGGTATGAAACTAAATTTACTAAAACAAACATAATTGAAAAGCAGGGATACATGCTCCATTTGCATAGTCATGAGAGAGTTGATTGCTTCAGGCAGGATCCATTCAAGAAAGTTTAGGCATTTCCATCATCAGTTTGATTATTTCAGCCAGATCTTTAAGAGCTTCAGGCTGCTGCTTGATCCACAAGATTTGACCACATCAAGCTGCACTTGCTACATTCTCTACCTCAGTTGTTGAAAGAGTAACTGAATCTTGCCTTTTAGTTCCCCATGAGTGAGAGTTCATCATTTAACATCAGTCACTCCTGAGATGCTCTTTCCATCAACTCGATACCCAGCATAATTAGCATCATATGTTCCTCTAAATAAAAAAGTCTTCTGATGGACATAATAGAACCAGGTCCCTGTTTTCTTCAAGTGTCTACGAATTCTCTTAGCAACCCTCAAATGTGATTCTTTTGTACAAAAATGAATTATATGAATCAGGTTCATCATCATCCAACTTCAAGTTAGTGCTCATGAGAGTATGAATTGTCTAGGCATCCATAATATTGAAACTTTTCAGCAGCTTCTCTGAACTGGTACCAGGTCCCTGTCTTTGATCAGACATCAATTACCATGAACGCTGTGCTATCTTCTTCTTTGTAGCTAAGTTCCTATGAGAGTATACAACTGGTCCTTGCTTAGAGCTTCAGTGAAGATGTCAGCCACTTGATCTTCCATATTACAAAGCTTCATGATGACATTACCCCTCTTTATCATTGTCTTGACTTCAAGTATGTTAAGCCATTTGAGCAGCTCATTGATGTGCTTTTCTGGATAACCGAGGGTACCTTTCGAGGTGTGCTGAATCTGTAGCTCTAAGAAGAAATCTCCCATCGTGCTTATTTAGAATTCACTACCCATGAATGCGGCGAACTCTTCACACAATAATTCAAAAGGTTTCTCCAAAAATGACATCATTGATATATTTGAATAATCAACAGCTCCCTTCCTTGTGATTTTAAAGAGAGGGTTTTGTCAATTTTACCTCTCTTGAAGCCATTGTTGAAGAGGAATTTGGACAATCTATCAGCTTGTTGGGAACCGAGTGTCATACTTTGCTTCTTTCAAACTGAGCTTGATCAACTTCTTCATTCTCACCTTCATAATTCACATTTTGAACTGCATCATCTTTGTTCAACATTGTCTAGAGGATCGGGTCCCTCATCAGGTTCATAATTTGCATCAGCTTCCTTGAGATTGTTGGATTCATGATGAGGATGTTCTTCAGCAAGCTCACTATTTAGATCGTTTCTATGAATCTGAATCAACCCTTCCATCTCAGAATCATCTTTCTTTTGCAACTTCTCAACTCTTCCACACTCATAAAAAATCACATGAGCACCTTTTTATACAGCCAATAAGCCTTGCTGGATGAAGAGTATACTGCAACTATTCTTTCATCAATATTGAGCTTAATATCATCCTTTTGGTCACACAACATATAGTATTTACCACTTCAGCCGGAAGTTCTTTGGAAGATTAAAAGCCTGTTTATTCCACCTGAAGGATGTTCTGATCTGCTTCTCTTTAATACCAACGTCACAACCTTTGTCGTCTGCAAATTTCATTTTGTGCAGACTGGGGACCAGGTCCCTTGACACAAGTTTGTGCAGTAGATAAACATTCACAAGAGCACATGTCTCATATCATACCTTAGCATTCTCACTTTGAGCACTAAGGTAAATGAGACTGTCACAACGAGCAATTATCAGATCAACAATATACAAGTTCTTGCAACTCTATTCTATCAAGATCATCGCCTGAGAGAGCATGTTTGTGACCACACGTTCTTTCTGATAAGAACTTAACTTTATTTTATTCATCACAAATCTATAAAACACTTAGAAGACTGTACTTCAACCCATTGACATAGTACACATCTTTCCAAAAAATGTTTCATGGACTTTCAAGTTCTGCCTACACCAAAAATGTATCATTTCTTGCCATTGCTAGAAGAGACACCTCCACATTGAAGTGCCTTGAGAAAGAAAGGAAGTTTTCAGTTTTCCTAGTCACGTGCTTTGAGCATCCGCAATTCATGAACCACCACTGACTGTTACTACTTCCTCTCACTTGCATAGCAAATCACTTGTTAGCCTTGGGAACCCATTTGAGACGGGGTTCCCAGTAAACATATAATGGAGTGATAAGAAAGTCTTTTGTCCAGTGAGGCAGACTGGTTTTCTTTAACTTAGGACCATGAGCAGGACTAGGTCCTTTCTTCAGTCTATTCCGTTGTTTGGAATAGTTTGACGAACTTTCTCCATACTTTTTCAACACAGGACAATCTCTCTTAAGATGTCCATCTCGACCATAATGCACACACAACAGATCATCAGCATTAGAAACAGATTTGTTGTGAGGATTGTATGGGGGATCTATCTTTTCGTAGCCCAGCCGTCTTTTACTGTTGTTTCCTTGACCAAGTAGATTTGTAAGGATCTTAGAGGAATTGGTCTATTTGAGGGATTTTTTAAGTTCCTCTTTTACACGGACCAGGCCCCTCTCCAACTCACGATTTCTTTCTAATGCCAATTCCATCTTCATTTCAGCAGTGTGCAACTTATTCTCAAGCTCCAGATGCAAGTTGCTTGCCTCGTTCTTTCCTTTAAAAATTGTATTAGTTACCCCTTTCATCTTTTCCTTGAGTTCTAGATTTTCAGCTTCTAGAACAACCATTTGATTTTCAATATCAGGTATTTGGGCAACTAAAGCAATTTTTCCATCTTGAGAGATGTGTAGACTGTTGTTCACGAGATCCTTCTCAGTTGTCAGCTCACTTATCAAATCAAATAATACAACAACTAGCTTTCTCAACTTACTAGTAGAAAAGGAATTCAAGTTTTGCTTGAAGTAAGATATAGTTACCTTTTCATCAACATCTTCATCATATGACTTTGCCATGAAAGCATCATCTGTGTGTTCAGAGTCATCTGAATCACTTGAGGAATTTTCCCATGCAACCATATCCCTTTTCACCACCTGGAAAAAGGCTTCTCTCCTGCTTATCTTGGGACGGACCTGGTCCCCCTCTTTGTCTTTTACTTCCTTGTGGTCAGCTTTATGCATAAGGCAAACTCTCTCTTGATCAGCATCATCAGTCAGATCTGCCCTTATGTGTTCACTCTTGAGAATGAGACCCTTACCTTTTCTATGCATCTCATGAGCTTGAAGATGCTCAAATAGTGCATTTAGAGTCGCCTCTTTAGGATCCACTGTCTCATCAACAAACACAAATTCATTTGTCCAAGATCTGGGAAGAATTTCCAGTATCTTAGAGACTTGTTTGCACACCGGGACAGGTTCATCAAGAAACATGAGCTCATTGGTGATGGTAGAGAATCTTGTATGCATTTTATGAATAGATTCACATTTTTTTATGATGAAGCTTTTATACTGAGTAGTAAAGAGATCTAACTTAGATTTATTTGTTTCCTCAGTATCCTCATATGTTGTTCTCAACCAATCCCAGATTTCCTTGGCTGATTCACACGATGAGATCAGATCGTATTCATTCATACTGATCCCACACATCAGTAGCTTCATGGCTTTATGGTTTTTCTGGACTAATCTTCTGTCAGAGTCATTATATTGGTGTCGAGTTTTGGGAATGATTCTTGTGTCCTCTCTATCTTTAACCTCCATAGTTAGCACATGAGGACCTTTAAAAATAATGTTTCATACCTCAATGTCCTCATCCATTAGATAGTCTTTCATTCAAATCCTCCAATGTCTATAGAACTAACCATAAAAAAGAAAAGGCCTTACAGGGGACTGACTTCTCTACCTGTTTAGTGGTGCAGTCATTCCTTCAGGATCTTTTCTTTTCTTGGTGTTAACTAGATAGAAAAGTCAAGCTCAGATACCACTTGTTAGAATGTATGCATCCACGACTATCGATGAGACCAAATCCTCAACACAGTTACAATAACAGACAGTAAAATAAATATTGAAAGTAAAGATTGCACAAACAACTTTACGTGAAAACCTCCTTGCTCAAGGGAGTAAAACCACGACCTGGCCTGCTAGGACTTTTCAAACCGCTTTCACTAATCTTCTCAAGCAAAAGTAAAAGTCAGTTTACAAAATGAGATTAACCTACTAATGTCCACACTAAGCAATACCTCCAATTACTTAGATGAGCCAGAGCAGATACAACACTGCCCACTAAGCTATCACCCCTAGATAACTTAGACTTTTTCTGACGGACTGTCTTGTCACCTTTTCATATCGCAGTCTTGCAAGGACCAGATCCCTTGCAAACTTCTTTGTGAGTTCTTGAAAAGGCATGCTAGGTGACTTCCTTCTTTGAAATGAATGAATTTAATATGGTGTTTGTCATGTTGAAGATATCAACCATAAAGAGTTATTACCCGTTGGACAAACACCCTCTTTCATTCTGATTGGTTCAGTACGCTGGCGCCTCACCTACCACCTGACGTGACAGCTTTACAGCTACACCCTATTTGAATCTGGACGAGAGCACTCTGCCAGGGACTAGGTCCCTGCATTTGTGAGGATCATCAAAACACCTATTAAATTTCTCATCCAATGTCTGATACTCTCATTGAGATCTAAACCAATTTAAATTTACGTCACATGATATCCATTTAAGGAGGAAATAGTTTCTAACAAAAAATTTCTATATCCAAAGTTCAAACCCAAAAACCTCTCAAATAGTAGTAGTCTAATATCATTAAACTAAAATAAGTGTTCCCCACTACATTTAATTTTAGAATTTACATCTCATAAGTGCATTTTCTTAACGAATTGTAATCCAATTATTCTAACGACTGTTTGTTGTCATGTGAGATAAATAATAGGAAATGGACAGTCATGTGCATAGTATAATAAAACAAAGAAACAAGTTTTGTGGACATAATTTATCATTGACTTTAACAATGTTAACGAGCCACTGAAAATGTTAAACTAACATGATTGTACAAGCAAAGGGCTGAAGTTTTTCAAAAGAAAATCAAATGTCATATCTAATTGACA
>JAJOOR010030491.1:0-11308 GCA_036250505.1 Solanum acaule | reverse complement strand
ATCATGCCATTTTTTTGATGAGTAGCAACCAAAAAGGAGTATAAGTAGCATCGAAGGGTGTGGTGTAGTTGTCAATGAAGTGGGTTGACAACAATGACATCTCATGTTCAAATCCCAACAAAGACAAAGAACACTAGTGATTTCTTCCAATATGCCCTAGTCTTAGTGGATAGACTTACAAGGTATCTAGTGCTGGTAAGAGGTGGTAGATGTCCCCTGGAATTAGTTGAGGTGCACACAAGCTGCCCTGGACACCACATTTATCAAAAAGAAAAAAAAAGGAAAATAAGTCAAATCATACTTAAGAATATTAGTCAAACAAACCTCCAAAAGGATTATTAGTCAAACAACCCTCCAAAAGGATTATTAGTAGAGTCAAACAAGCAATTATAAGGATAACTACTCAAATTCTAGGCCCAAGACCAAATATATAAGATTACATCAATTAGATTCTTATTAAATTATCAAGTTGATAGTGAAATAAGTCTTCTAGGAACTGGCTTTTAACCTTTTCTTCCTTGGCCTCATTGGACTTTGTCGGGTCAACTTCTTCCATTTCTTCTATTTGAGCTTGAGATATATTAAAGCTCTTGGACCTGTCTTCTAAGGTTATAAGTCATCTTCCACCATTAGAATTTCATTATTTGAATTGAAGCTAGCGTTTGGCCATAGATTTCTAAATATTCTTGGCAAATATTATTTGGGTGAAAATTTGGGTGAAATTTTACCATGTGTTTGGCCATAGTATTTGGGAAATATATTTCACTTTTTTAGAAAAATATGATTTATACCCATAAGTTTTAAAAACTATCAAAACTAACAATAAGTTTGTATTACAAGTCAATTGAATCTTTGTTGCAACAATAACAAATAGTGTCCATGACACTAGAGCAATGTGGTAGTTTGGAGTGAGTGCAACAAGCATCATTCCATACATCGTGAAGTAGACAAAGCACATGACTTTGTTACCCTGAGCCGATTGTTCATCATTTTCATCAACAACCATATCATCATTTAATATTCACTGAATATTTCATCACTACTTTGGTGTTCATGTGAAAAATTATGTAATACGACACAAACAACTACTATAGAGGGTGTTTTTGTAAAAGATAAAAGTTTGGGGTAAAATTTCAATTTTCAAAAGATCTCAAATAATGAGATTTGGCCCAAATACTAGAAAAAACTAGTATTTGGGAATTTGGGATATTTGCCAAATAATGGCAAATTGTATGGACAAACACTATTTGCCAAATTTTTTCCCAAATATTATTTGGGAAATCTATGGCCAAACGGGCCCGAAGTCCAGGAAGTTTTCTTGAAGTTCCTTAGCTTGTAATCTCGTCAATGGCCTTCTAGAAGATTCCAAAGCTTGACCTTTAACTTCTTGAATTGGTGTCTTCCCTTGGTGGCTATCAATCTCCTGTGAAATTTCCCTCTCAAATTGGGACCCACGTTAAAAAGAGAAAGATCAACTACTTAAAAGTACCGCTAAATTGGTAGTTACTGGGAAGGTTTAACTTATAGAAATTATTTCTTTTCTTCTGAAGAACTTCAAATGACAAATACCGTCTTAGGTGCAACTTGGATTTCGTTTGCTAGGAAACCTCACCTTGCACATAGGCACCTAAACCCAATCACCAAGCTGGGAAGTGATTTTCTTTCCATTGTTATTTACTCTTAAGGTTGTTTGGTGTTTCTTTTTCTCAATATGAAGGCGAGCTAACTTGCTCGAACTCGGGTGCGGGTGTTCGATACGGGTGCGGACCTAGAGGTCGGATCCTTCATGATCTAATTTTTAGGATTCGAGAATATGGATCCATGTATAGATACAGGTGCGGGGATTCACCTAAAAATAATTACAATACCTAAAATAGAGTTATAAATTAGATATCATATGGAGAACTTAAGGAAAATCCTGGAAGGAGATTAAAGGAAAAAGAGTGACATAGAAATTTATATATAAAAGGTATTCCATTTTCTTCAATTTCACCTTAGCTTTTGTATTGATTACAAAAATCATTAACACTGTTTGGATCATTGTTACCCATTGTTTCATAATGTATTGTATTGTATTGTATTCTATTGTACTGTACTGTATGGTAGATACAATGTTTGGCTAGACTGTATTGTTTGTTATTGTTTAATAACATTTTAATTGTTTGGTTTGATTGTATCGTACTGTATTGTAATTTATAAATTTACTAAAATATCCTTAATTATTCTAGGGCAGGAGGTTTGACTAGAATTAAATAATATAAGGTAAAGGGTAAAATAGTATTTTGAAATATTATGTAAAGATATAATTGAAAAAAGAAATTAAGTAACAATGGAAACACACCAAAAGGGTTTTCATTGTTACGTAACAACGAAATTTAACAATACAATACAATACAATACATTTTAAGTAGCAATCAAAACAAACATTGTAGGTATAATAATGATGCAATACAATACAATGGGTAACAATGATCCAAACAGAGTGTAAAACTGTCCAGACTTTCCCCATCAATTTTCATCAAAGTACCCAAAATCGGTTGACCAATTCGGACACGGATCCCACACCCACACCCACACCCACACCCATGTCGTGTCGACACGAGTGCGGCACCAAAAGTGAAGAGTCCGAGTAACTTAGAAGGCGAGTTTGCTCATGGATCTTTTTTCATTACTTTGGTTTCGTCATACCATCAAGACTAGCAATGTCATTTTCAAGTAATGGAAGTTAATCAATAGGAGTAGGGGTATTTAAACCATAAATAACTTCAAAAGGAGACATACCTGTAGAAGAATGAATGGTCCTATATCTTTTCTTTTTTTCCTTATGAAGGGAAGAATGAATGGTCTTATTATAAGCAAACTAGTTGAACAAGTAACCTAAGTATAAGTCAAATTATCCTTCCTTAAGGAGTTCTAGTCATACAAGTAACCAAATCCTACTTCCTTAAGGAATACTAGTCAAATAAGCATCCAAAATAATTTCTTGTCAAACAAGCAATCACAAGGCCGACTACTTAAATTCTAGTTTCAAGAAAAAATAAAATATAGCATCAATTGGACTCATTATAGTTGGTCATGAACTAAGTCTCTAGGGTTAGGCTAAAATCTATTCTTCTTGGGCCGCATTAGAGTTGATTGGGTAGGCTTCTTCCATGACTATTATTTGTGCTTGAAATAGATTGCTTTCAAGGGAAGACACCACCTCAAGAAGCTAATGCCAAGGTTTTGAACTCCTAGAAAGTCATTGACAAGATCACAAGCTAAGTAACTTCAGGAAAAACTTATGGACTTTTAGTTCAAAAAAAGAAATGTCTTAAGGTGAATATGAGTTAAAAACCTTTGAAGACACGTTCAAGAGCTCTAATATATTTTAAGCCCAAAACTTAGACATGAAAGAAACTCACCAACCAAGCCCAACAAGCCCAAGAAGAATGAATTTTGGCCAAGATCAAGATGACTTAATTCATGACCACCTTGATAATTTTTTAATGAGTCTAATTGATGTAATCTTTCATTTTAGTCTGGAACTAAAATTTGTGTAGTAACTCAAATCCAAGGCCGTGAAGGGTACCTACAGAGCTACCACCCTATAGGCATGTCAAAAAATAATGTGGCATCTGATGAGCCTCTGACATGGCCAGCATGTAGGACACTGCCCATCACAAGATTGATTTTTTTTCCAAGAGGCAATTGTACTCACTTTAACAAGATAGGTGGATAAACGGTCGCCTCAAAGTTTCCCGATTATATTCTTTTACTTTTTCAACTAGTTGCTGTCATAATTTTGAACAAAAATTGCATACAAAGAGAAAGCTTCTCACTATGTTCCAATTAGTATAGATGATTGGTTTCTTTTACAAAGATCCTTTATTCTTATATGAGAACCTTGTATGCGGGAAGTCTCCCGTTCACTCAATCGAACTACTGATTTATCAAAGTAGAGAGAAAAAATTCAACAATTATGTCATTTTAGAAATCCAAATCAACTTAGCAAGATTGATAAATAAATCCTTGAAGGCCACCGTCAAAGTAATCATTGTATGAAAGCCCTAGCTAGCTTGTCTTGCATCTCGAGTTGAGCTTTCCCTCTTGATATCCTCCCCACTTCCCACCCCTCCTTTTTCTTGTTCCCTTTAATTCCTTTTTCTCTTGGTTTAAGTCACTGGAGATGGTTATAATAGGAGATTGTGGTGTTAGGAAAGTTCGGTTGCTTTTATTAGTTGGTTTGGCAAGACGGAAGAATTTATTCGATGTATTTTTGTGTTTCTCTGCTTTTCTTGTCGGTTGGCCTGAGTTAAGGTTACAAGCACGAATGGGCTCTGGCATACTTTAACTCGGAAAGGACACCGTGACTCTAGTTGTAGATTGGAAGTTTGGTTTGAAATGTACAATATGAGGCAAGTAGGTAATGTAAGAGTGAAATGCTGGAGGAAAATAAAAAATACATATTTCCTCTTCAATGGCATAGTTTGATCCCCCCATAATAAAGTTAAGAGGTTGGATGTGATGCCCCAAATCTAGGGTTGATTTGACCTGCATCCGAAATGCCTTAAACCCTGTACCGAGCAACAAACCATCTCATAGCCCATAACTATATTCAAACACATAAGGGGGATACGGTCATCGTTGTACCACCAATCACATGCATTGGGATTTCTTGCGGTCCTGTACCATCATGAATTATGCATTTTTAAATGTGATGCTGAATCATTCAAGCAAATAATGGCTCTACAGCCTCATCATAATTGAACTTGTCCTGTAAAGGGATCAAACATTGATTACCCTCATGACATACACATCTCCCATGGTGTGCCAATTGAGCCTTTACATGGCCAAAAGGACAGATAAACGCTCAAGACGCAGCCATGATATGCAAACAAATGAAGTGAAATGCTGGCCACACCAAATAAAATATGAAGTTGGGTAAAGCAAATAAGGCCAAACAGTTTGTAAGCTGACTGGTCTCAGCTGCACTGTACTGTAGCATCGCCTCTGCAGTGTGCATATGCCTTATACCTTTTCCAAAAGTGTAATCTTCAGGGAATGCAACAAATCTACAAACAAATTTGAACCTTGAAAACCAGAATCAAATTACATTCTAGCGAAATTTGTCACCTAAGCTAGCATTCTGATTGTAAGGGCACCATTAATCATCAATATCCTCATACTGAAAAAGTCGTTCTGGTTTAAGTTCATCTACTTCCTGTATGCACTCCCCAGTATGTCAAACAGAATAGCTTTTATGTCTTTTCTCAATGACATGAACTGGTATCTTTGTCATGTCAAGGAAAATAATGGCCAAGGAGTCTGTTCCAACATAATATCCTCATTATTTTCTTTTGGGATAATTTCAGAGACCTCCCTTCAGGTTTCGCTCTATAACACTTACCTCCCCTGTGGTTTACGATATTACGTCTACCTCCCTTATTTTCATTTTCTTGTAACCATTCTTTAAACCTATTTAAAATAAATATAAATTAATTTAGATTTGACAATTTTACCCTTCTATATATTAATAAATATTATATAAAAAATAACTCATTTAACAAATACTTTAAAAATAAATCAGCACAAATACATTAATACTATTATTTATATATATATATATATATATACACGTGTTTTTTTATCAAACAAAGATCAAAGTCTTTATTCAAGCTGACCCACCATTTTCACCAAATATTAACTCTTCATCTCCATTTTACCTTTACCAATTCACTGATGATTCTTTCCCCCACAATAACCCATCATTTTCCAGCAACAATTTCTTCAAATCGAAGATAAAAATGAACTCCCCAAGAGAGAAATTCGATAAGAACCATCAAATTTTGTTCTAGTTAAACATTTCCACGAGCGAAGAAGAAAAATGATCCAAGAAATAGAGATAAATCGTTGAAAATTAGATCTAAGCTTGCATATAGAAGGGTAAAATTGTCAAATCTAAATTAATTTATATTTATTTTAAATAGGTTTAAAGAATGGTTACAAGAAAATGAAAATAAGGGAGGTAGACGTAATATCGTAAACCCCATGGGAGATGAGTGTTATAGAGTGAAACCTAGAGGGAGGTCTCTGAAATTATCCCTTTTCTTTTCTAGTGGAAAATGGGAATATGAACATTGAGCTATTCAGAGAGTACTGGGTTGCATGTCAACCTTTAGTATGTTCGTTAGTTTTTTTTTTTTGAAATCAGTAACTTTTTATTATATCAGGGATCAAAACAGTACTTGGGTAGTCCTGAAACCATGTTTACAATAGAGCTCTAGTGTCTTCCTTGTCTAGCTATAAAGAATCTAGAACATCTATGATAGACACAGTAAATCAATAACTTTGTATGTTCGTTAGTTGCTTGACATAATATCCTGTGTATCCGTTCTCTTCTTTATGATCATAGGTTTCTTGCATTCCATTATTCCAGAAACTGAACTTAATTGTGGTCTAACAATTTGACATATCTTGTAATTGTTATACGCTATTTCTTTAGTGTGAGATGACTGGAGTCGTAGTGGATATTGGAGATGGTGCTACCCATGTTGTACCTGTTGCTGAGGGTTATGTTATTGGGAGCAGCATTAAGTCAATTCCCGTTTCTGGGAAAGATGTTACTCTCTTTGTTCAACAGCTTATGAAGGTATGTAGTTCTTGTTTCTCTATGCCATCAGTACAACATTTCCATAAAAATGGTTGAGTAGACTATGCATGTTCACTATTTTCCTTTGACTGTTGCTGATCTATCGGGATCGAATGAATAACATAGGATTGTGATGTCCTGAATTTTGTGTCTCAATGTTATTGGTATTATAAATCCCATGGAGTTCCAACTGTCCCGGAGATGAAAATAAAGACGTAGGAATAGGTTGTATATATAACCTTTAGCACACAAGCCTCTAGGTCAAATGAGTATGCTAATAATAGCAATACCTAGTTTCAATCATTTCATTTCTTTATCTTTTAAATGAAAGCAACAGGGACAAGGATCGTTTTGTGCTAGTTTATTAATTTCTTTTTGCAACTTTTAAAGAGTTTTTGTTTTTGTTTGCAAATTAATTTCTTTTATTAATGTTTTGTATTAGATAATTTGTGAATTTCTGAAATGAAAATATTTGTCTTTACTTAAAGTTGATGAGATCTCTTATAGAAACTGGTTTGGCTCCTTTTTTTTTTAAAAAAAAATAGAACTCATTATAAGTTACAATTTGTTAATTATCGTGACTCAAGTACATTATGTTTGAATTGGAGGGTTGTAATTGCCTATTCCAAAAAATTAGTTTTTTCGTTCGTATTTTTCTCATTTTTATTCAATAGAATTTGATTGAATTGTATAAAACTCATTTTGGTTAGATAATCGTATATTTATTTATGTACTAAAAGTCTTGTAAATCGACCTGGATTAGCCCAAAATGGATCGAATTTGCTGAATGTGCGCCCTAATTTGATGTCCATCACTATGTTTATATTAAAGACCGTGGCACCCGCGTAACCTTCAAATCTTGGATCCGCCGTGCAATTCTTAACTTTGAAAATCGAATTGATGCATTATAGCATTAATCTTTATCACAATCATTATCCAACACTGCTATTTTGTGTTACTATTTTCTTGTGGAAAAGGGTAAAAAATGCCCTTAAATTATGCAAAAAATTAAACAAAAATGCTCTCCTTAATTAACATGGTCTAAAAATTCCCCCATTTAACAGTTTGACCCAAAAATGCCGCTATTGTTACTTTTTTTATCTGATATCCCTAAAAGTACCTCCCAATTGTTACTTAATTGGGTCAAAAATGCCCTTTTCTCGATAATATTTTTTTTCTTTTAAACACATTTTTTTCCTAATAAAAATATTAATTTTAAAGAACCCTTTCCTTGTTTCTTTTCTTTTAAAATCTCTTTAACTAATAAAAAAGTGGGAAGTAATTTTTTTCTTCTTAATGTCGTTTATTAATTAAAGTAGCTAAGTCTCATGTACGTTTTAACCTATAATATAGGTCATAAGTATAAGATCATAGTAACCCATCATTATTTTTCATTTAGATAACGATAATTTTTTTTTCTTATAAAATAGAAAATATTTTTATTTTTTAATAAGGGATTTGCTAATGCCATTGTTAGAATAGGAATATGTATATACAATCCTACTTAGAATAAGAATACAAATAGGAATAAGAATGGTCATGGGAATAGGAATAGTAAATAATATCCTACTTGGTAAAGGATTGTATTGTAGTGACTAGTGTTTATAAATAAAGTCTGTGTAATAATGTAGACAACAATTTAATAATATTCTTCTCCAATATTTCTCACATGGTATTAGGGCCTCTACGAACTTGGTAGAGAATCAAAAGCTTCCGCCGCCGGCGGGTGGCTATTACACATATATGCCGCCCGTCTGGCCAGTGATTATGTTAACAAAAGTAGGGCCAATGATATATGCATGAACCCCATTTTCAAGAAAAGACAACTCAGTCAGACAAGTCATCGTGCGTCAATTTTTGGTGACTTTCTAGGGGTGTTTTGTGTCAACCTCATATCCATCGGTATTTGTGTAGCACTGTGTCATCTTTCTGGTGCTTACTTTTTCATATTTAATTTATGTAGCACCGTGTCATCTTTTCGATGACTACTTTCTCATATCTAATTTGTGTAGCACCGTGCCATCTTTCCAGTGACTACTTTTTCATATTTGATTTTCGTAGCACCGTGCCATCTTTTCAGTGACTACTTTTTCATATTTAATTTGTGTAGCATTGTGCCATCCTTTAGGTGACTACTTTTTTTTTTCATATCTGATTTGTGTAGCATCGTGCATCTCCCCGATTACTTTTCATATTTCATTTGCCTACTATGGTGGATTTTTCTAAACTACTTTCTCATATTTGAGTTGCATAGCACCGTGAAAAACCAAACCAAATCTTTTTGGTATTTCGGTTTTCGGTATGTGTTTTTGTGTATTTGGTATTTCGGTTCGGTTTTCGACGTGTTTTCGTATTTTTGGCATTGTTTAACCAAAATATACATATATATATATAATTAATATTTAATAATATATATTATAATATATTATGCAATTAAATGTTAATAATATTTAATATTACAACAACAACAACATACCCAGTGAAATCCACTAGGTGGGGTCTGGGGAGGGTAGAGTGTACGCAGACCTTACCACTACCTCGTGGAGGTAGAGAGGCTATTTCCGGGAGACCCTCAGCTCAAGAACATCAAATCTAAGTGACAGGAAATATTTAATATTAAATAATAAATATTATATCAGTTGGCAGTAGCACTTAGTATTAGGTTTTCACTTTTCAATTTCCAATTTTCCGCCACACTTTCCAAGCTCCTGCTTCTCTTCCAACTTTTGGTAGGCTTTTGCTAATAGCTTTGGCTTCTCTTCCAACTTTCCAAGTTACTATTTCGGTTCAAGTTCCACACCATCACCAACACTGTGATGAAAGACCGACAACCAGCAGGCCCATAACAAAAAAAATCGAACTTAATAAACCGAACCGAATTCGGTTCAGTGTTCGGTACAACAATTCCAAAAACCAAAAACCAAAAATCGAAAAAATCGAAAAAAAACCGAAATCGAACCGAATTACCGAATGCCCAGCCCTAACCATGTGTCTTTTCGATGACTCAAATTTAATTTGGCGTAGTTCCATTCCTCTTTTCGATGACTCCTCAAATCTGATTTGCGTAGGGTTGTGCCATTATTCTGACCCTACACATATGATTTCTCTTTTTAGTAGGGTCCTGCCATCATTTCGATCATACCCATATTATTTCTCTTTTTCAATAGGATCGTGCCGTCAATCCGACCTTTCCTATATAATTTCTATTTTTCAGTTGTATTGTGCTATCATTCTGATCTTACCCATATGTTTTTTTTCTTAGATTGTGTCCACTTTCAGCCATCAAATCTAATACTCCGGCGTATGAGCATGTTTTAGCAACTCGTATATTGATTCCAACACTATCCATATACTTCATACTAGATTTTGAGCACTTTCTGGCGACCACTGCATTGTGAAGAAGTCTATATGGAGCAACCACCTAATTTTGTTGCTCGGGGGAGTTTAGTATCCTTGTATGTCGATTATGTAAGTCACTTTATGGTCTGAAACAATCTTTGCAAGCTTGGTTTGGGAAGTTCAACACTGTAATTTTATCACTCTGTGTTTTATTGACATTATGCATCCAATTCAGTATTCCATGATAGACCAAACACATTGAGATAGACTGACATTATGCATCAAATCTAGTATTTCATGAGAAAACTAGCCCGTTTGGATTGGCTTAAAGTAGTTTTTAAGTCAAAAATAAATAGTCCAACTTAAATGACTTTTACGTCAAAAAATAAAAAGTAGGGGGAGTCCTACTTTTGGTTTTTAACTTATTTTAAGTTATTTTTAACTTTGCCAAACACTCCCAAAAGCTAAAAATGAGTTGAAGTAGGTTTGACCAACTGTTGAGCCAATCCAAACAGGCTCTGTTTGAATTGACTTAAAAAAAAGTAGTTTTTAAGTAAAAAAAAAAAAAAAAGTCAAACTTAAATGACTTTTAAGTCAAAATAAAAAGCAAAGGGAGTTCCACTTTTGGTTTTTAACTCTTTTTAAGTCATTTTAAACTTATTTTAAGTTATTTTTAACCTTGCCAAACACTCTCAAAAGCTAAAAATGACTTACAAGTAGGTTTGACCAACTTTTAAGCCAATCCAAACAAGCTCTAAGCAAGGAATGTATTAACAGATGCTTATCCTACTACAATTTGAAAAATATTAAGGAAATTTTTTTTCCTAGTTTATTTGGAATTTTTTTTTTATCGTATCCAAATGGAAATTAATGATGGGGTTACTATGAAATATTTTATCAGTTTAACGATTGTTGTTTAGACAATTTTTCCTAGAGAGTAAAGAAGATTGGATAATTAGTGATTGTTTCTCCTATGACTTGTCATGCAGAAGTTTTTTTCTCCAGTGCTCGGATCATAGTTGCTTGAATTAAGAAGTACTGCTTAAGGTTACTTGATTTATAATATCAACGTCTTTAACCTTATGTTACCCAATTATTAGCAGATGTCCTTAACCTGTGGGAAATCTAAAACTGCCAATTGCTTAGTAGGGTAGCCACAACTAGGGGTGAGTCTTTGGTATTATCTGTTAGAATAGAAATAAGTATTTCCTACTTAGAATAGGAATAGGAATAGGAATAGGAATAAGAATAGGAATTCTAGTTGGAAAAGGATTCCAATGTAGTGTCTATAAATAGGGTCTCAATGTAATTATTTAGATACACAATTCAATATTATTT
>JAJOOR010030489.1:0-11431 GCA_036250505.1 Solanum acaule | reverse complement strand
ATGGTTTGCCCTTAGTCCCTATTTCCCGTTAATTAATGTTGAATGTACTTCCGCGATCGATGAAGTGTGATGACAAGTTTGAGAGGCTTGTTTGGGGTCCCTTCGGGTTCCTCATTCGCCATGTCACGTCTAGGCCCTAGGCTTGGGTCGTGACACCTATAGCACAGGAAAATCAGCTAAACAGGGGGTTTACCTGCTCTATCGCTCGTTTGACCTCGTAAATGGATCGTTTTGGCCGTGAGGACAACAGTCCCCATAGGTCAGGTCTTTACAGACGTTCAGGTAAAATTTTGGCAAAAATGATCGCGGAATTCTGGACACCAAAAAATCTGTGAAATATAACACACGAAAGTCGGCAAAATTGGGGGTTCACCTGCTCTTTGGCTCGTTTAACCTTGAAAATGGGTCATTTTGGCAGTCTGGGTAAACGAACTCCATAAATAAGGTCTTATAGGACTTCCATGTAAAATATTGGCAAAAATGAGGTCGAAATTCTGGATCTCCAAAAAATCCGTGGACTGTAGCACAAGAAAATTGATAAAATTATGGGTTTCCCTTCTCTAGGGCTTGTTTGACCTTGAAAATGAGCCATTCTGGCCGTGAGGGCCAACTGGCTCCATAAGTAAGGTCTTAACGGACGTCCAGGTAAAATTTGGGCAAAAATGAGGTTGGAATTCTTTATCACCAAAAAAGATTGTGACCTATAGAACACGAAAATTGGTAAAATAGAGGGTTACCTGCTCTATCGCTCGTTTGACCTCGAAAATGGATCGTTTTGGCCTTGAGGGCCAACTGTCCCCATTAGTAAGGTTTTAACGGACGTCCAAGTAAAATATTGGCAAAAATGAGCGCGGAATTCCGGATACCAAAAAATCTGTGGACTATCGCACACAAAAATCGGTCAAATGTGGGGTTGACCTTCTCTAGGGCTCGTTTGACCTTGAAAATGGTTCATTTTGGCCGTGAGGGCAAACTAGCTCCATAGATAAGGTCTTAACGGACGTCTAGGTAAAGTTTTGGAAAAAATGATGTCGGAATTCTGGATCACCAAAACACCCGTGGACAATAGCACAAGAAAATCGGTAAAATGGGGGGTTTACCTGCTCTAGTGCTTGTTCGACCTTGAAAATGGGCCGTTTTGGACGTGAGGGCCAACTGGCTCCATATATAAGGTCTTATCGGACGTCTATGTAAACTTTTGGCAAAAATTAGATTGGAATTCTGGATCACCGAAAATTCCGTGGACTATTGCACACGAAAATCGGTAAATGGTGGGTTTCCCTTCTCTTGGGCACGTTTGACCTTCAAAATGGGTCATTTTGTCCGTGAGGGCCAACTGGCTCCATATATAAGGCCTTAACGGACGTCCAGGTATAATTTTTGCAAAAATAAGGTCGGAATTCCGAATCACCAAAAAATTTGTGGACTATATAGCAAAAGAAAATCGGTAAATTGGGGGGTTTACCATCTCTAGGGCTCGTTTGACCTTGAAAATGGGTCATTTAGGTCGTGAGGGCCAACTGGCTCCGTAGAAAAGGTCTTAACGGATGTCCAGGCAAAATTTTGGCAAAAATGAGGTCGGAATTCTTTATCACCAAAAAAAAATGGTAACTTATAGCACACGAAAATCAACTAAATAGGGGGCTTACCTATTCTATGGCTCGTCTGACCTCAAAAATGGATCGTTTTGACCGTGAGGGACGACTGTCGCCATAGGTAAGGTCTTAACAGACGTCCAGGTAAAATTTTGGCAAAAATGAGCACGGAATTCGAGACACCAAAAAATCTGTGGACTACAGCACACGAAAATCGGCAAAATGGGGGATTTATCTGCTCTAGGGCTCGTTTGACCTTGAAAATGGGTCATTTTGGCCATGAGGGCAAACTGACTCCATAAATAAAGTCTTAACGGACGTCCAGGTAGAATTTTGGAAAAAATGATGTCGGAATTCCGGATCACCAAAACAACTGTGGACAATAGCACAGGAAAATCGGTAAAATGGGGGGTTTACCTGCTCTAGTGCTCGTTCGACCTTGAAAATGAGCCATTTTGGACGTGAGGGCCAACTGGCTCATAAGGTCTTAACGGACGTCTTTGTAAAATTTTGGCAAAAATTAGATCGGAATTCTGGATCACCAAAAAATTCGTGGACTATTGCACACAAAAATCGATAAAATGGTGGGTTTCCCTGCTCTTGGGCACGTTTGACCTTCAAAATGGGTCATTTTGTCCTTGACGGCCAGGTGGCTGCATAGATAAGGCCTTAACGGACATCCAGGTATAATTTTTGCTAAAATGAGGTCGGAATTTTGGATCACCAAAATATTCGTGGACTAGCAAAAGAAATTCGGTAAAATAGGGGGTTTACCATCTCTAGGGCTCGTTTGACCTTGAAAATGGGCCATTTAAGTTGTGCAGGCCAACTGGCCCCATAGAAAAGGACTTAACGGATGTCCAGGTAAAATTTTGCAAAAATGAGGTCGGAAATCTTTATCACCAAAAAAAATGGTAACTTCTAGCACACGAAAATCAGCTAAATAGGGGGCTTACCTACTTTATGGCTCGTTTGACCTTGAAAATGGGTCGTTTTGGGTGTGAGGGCCAACTGTCGCCATAGGTAAGGTCTTAATGGACTTCTAGGTAAAATTTTGGTAAAAATGAGCTCGGAATTCCGGTCACCAAAAAATGTGTGGACTATAGTATACGAAAATTGGTAAAATGGGGGGTTTACCTGCTGTTGGGCTCGTTTGACCTTGAAAATGGTTCATTTTGGCTGTGAGGGCCAACTGGCTCCATAGGTAAGTTCTTAACGGACGTCCAGGTAAAATATTTGCAAAAATGATGTCGGAATTCTTTATCACCAAAATATAGTGACCTATAGCACACGAAAATCGGCAAAATTGGGGGTTTACCTGCTTTAGGGTTCGTTTGACCTTGAAAATGGGTCGTTTTGGGTGTGAGGGCCAACTGTCCCCATAGGTAAGGTCTTAACGGCCTTCTAGGTAAAATTTTTACAAAAATGAGCTCGGAATTCCGGATCACCAAAAAAATCCGTGGATTATAGCACACGAAAATCGGCAAAATGGGGGGTTTACCTGCTCTAGGGCACGTTTGACCTTGAAAATGGGCCATTTTGGCTGTGAGGGCAAACTGGCTTCATAGATAAGGTCTAAACTGACGTCCATCTAAAATTTTGGCAAAAATAAGGTCATAATTTGGGATCACCGAAAATCCGTGGACTATAATACACGAAAATTGGTAAAATAGGGGATTTACCTACTCTAGGGCTCGTTTGACCTTGAAAATTCTCCATTCTAGCCGTGAAGGCCAACTGGCTCCATAGGTAAGGTTTTAACGGACATTCAGGTAAAATTTGTCAAAAATGAGGTCGGATTTCTAGATCACCAAAAGAGATGGTGACCTATAGCACACAAAACCGGCAAAATTGAGGGTTTACCTGCTCTAGGGCTCGTTTGACCTTGAAAACGGGCCATTTTAGCTGTGAGGGCTAATTAGCCCCATAGATAATTTCTTAATGGACGTCCAAGTATAATTTTGACAAAAATGAGGTCGGAATTCCGGATCAACAAAAAATCTGTGGACTATAGCACAAGAAAATCGGTAAAATGGGAGGTTTACCTTCTCTAGGGCTCGTTTGTCCTTGAAAATGAGCCATTTTGGACGTGAGGGCCAACTGGTTCCATATGTAAGGTCTTAACGGACGTCCAGGTAAAATTTTGACAAAAATGATGTCGAAATTCTTTATCACCAAAAAAGATGGTGACATTAGCACACGAAAACGGCAAAATGGGTGGTTTACCTGCTCTAGGGCTCGTTTGACCTTGAAGATGGGCCAATTTGGCCGTGAGGGCCAACTGGCACCATAGATAAGTTCTTAACAGACATCCAGGTATAATTTTGGCAAAAATAAGGTCCGAATTTTGGATCACCAAAAAATCGGTGGACTATAGCACACAAAAATCCGTAAAATGGGAGTTTACCTTCTCTAAGGCTCGTTTAACCTTGAAAATGGGTCATTTTGGCCGTGAGGGCCAACTGGCTCCATATGTCAGGTCTTAACGGACGTGCAGGTAAAATTTTGGTAAAAATGTTGTCGGATTTTTTATCACCAAAAAGGATGGTGACCTATAGCATACGAAAATCGGTAAAATGGGGTGTTTACCTGCTCTAAGGCTCGTTTGACCTTGAAAATGGATCGTTTTGGCCGTGAGGGACAACTGTCCCCATAGGTAAGGTCTTAACGGACGTCAGGTGAATTTTTGGCAAAAATGAGCTCGGTATTCCAGACACCAAAAAATTTGTGGACTATAGCACACGATAATCGGTAAAATTGAGGGTTTACCTGCTATAGGGCTCATTTGACCTTGAAAATGGTCCATTCTGGCCGTGAGGGCCAACTGGCTCCATAGTTAAGGTCTTAACGGACGTCTAAGTAAAATTTTGGCAAATATGACGTCGAAATTCTGAATCACCAAAAAATTCATGGACTATAGCACATGAAAATCGGTAAAATGGAGGGCTTACCTGCTCTAGGGCTCGTTTGACCTTGAAAATGGGCCATTTTGGCCGTGAGAGCCAACTGGCTCTATAGATAAGGTCTTAACGGACGTCCAAGTAAAATTTTGGCAAAAATGAGGTCGGTATTTTGAATCACCAAAAAATCTGTTGACTATAACACACAAAAATTGGTAAAATAGGGGGTTTACCACTTTAGGGATCGTTTGACCATGTAAATGGTCCATTCTGGCCGTGAGGGCCAACTGGCTCCAAAGGTAAGGACTTAACGGACGTCTAGGTAAAATTTTGGCAAAAATGAGGTCGGATTTCTGGATCACCAAAAAAGATGGTGACCTATAGCACACGAAACCGGCAAAATGGGGGGTTTACCTGCTCTAGGGCTCGTTTGACCTTGAAAACGGGCCATGTTGGCCGTGAGGGCCAATTGGCTCCATAGATAATTTCCTAAGGATGTCCAAGTATAATTTTGGCAAAAAAGAGGTCGGAATTCAGGATCACCAAAAAATTTGTGGACTATATCACACGAAAATCGCTAAAATGGGAGGTTTACCTTCTCTAGAGCTCGTTTGACCTAGAAAATGGGCCATTTTGGACGTGAGGGCCAACTGGTTCCATATGTAAGGTCCGAACGGACGTCCAGGTAAAATTTTGACAAAAATGATGTCGGAATTCTTTATCACCAAAAAAAATGGTGAACTATAGCACACGAAAATCAGCAAAATGAGGGGTTTACCTGCTCTAGGGCTCGTTTGACCTTGAAAATGGTCCATTATGGCCGTGAGGGCCAACTGGCTACATAGATAAGGTGTTAACGAACATCCAGGTAAAATTTTGGCAGAAATGAGGACGTAATTCCGAATCACCAAAAAATTTATGGATTATAGCACACGAAAATCGGTAAAATGGGGGTTTACTTGCTCTAGGGCTCATTTGTCCTTGAAAATGGATCGTTTTGGCCGTGAGGGCCAACTATCCCAATAGGTAAGGTCTTAACGGACGTCCAGGTAAATTTTGGCAAAAATGAGGACGTAATTCCGAATCACCAAAAAAATTATGGATTTATAGCAAACGAAAATCGGTAAAATGGGGCTTTACCTGCTCTAGGACTCGTTTGACTTTTAAAATGGGCCAATTTGGCCGTGAGGGCTAACTGGCTCCATAGAAAAGGTCTTAACGGACGTCCAGGTAAAATTTTGGGAAAATGGAGTCGGAATTTTGGATCACCAGTAATGATGGTGACCTATAGCATACGAAAATCAGCAAAATGGAGGGTTTACCATCTCTAGGGTTCGTTTGACCTTCAAAATGGGTCATCTTGGCCATGAGGGCCAACTGGCTCCAAAGATAAGGCCTTAACGGACATCCAGGTATAATTTTGGCAAAAATGAGCTCGGAATTCCGAATCACCAAAAAATCTTTGGACTGCAGCACAAGAAAATCGGTAAAATAGGGGGTTTACTTTCTCTAGGGCTCGTTCGACCTTGAAAATGGACCATTTAGGCCGTGAGGGCCAACTGGCTCCATAGAAAAGGTCTTAACGGACATCCAGGTAAAATTTTGGCAAAAATGAGGTCGGAATTCTTTGTCACCAAAAAAATGGTGACCTATACCACACGAAAATCAGCTAAATAGGGGGTTTAACTGAATTATTGCTCGTTTGACCTCGAAAATGGATCGTTTTGGCCGTGAGGACAACAGTCCCCATAGGTAAGGTCTTAACGGACGTCCAGGTAAAATTTAGGCAAAAATAATCGCGGAATTTCGGACACCAAAAATCTGTGGACTATAGCACACGAAAATCAGCAAAAATGGAGGGTTTACCTTCTCTAGGGCTCGTTTGACCTTGAAAATTGATCATTTTGGCTGTTAGGGTAAACTGGATCCATAAATAAGTCCTTAACAAACATCCAGGTAAAAGTTTGGCAAAAATGAGGTCGGAATTTCGGATCACCAAAATTTTCGTGGACTATAGCATAAGAAAATCGTTAAAACGGGGGGTTTACCTTCTCTAAGGCTCGTTTGAACTTTAAAATGAGTCATTCTAGCCGTGAGGGCTAACTGGCTGCATAGGTAAGGTCTTAACGGACGTCCAGGTAAAATTTTGGTTAAAATGAGGTTGGAATTCTTTATCACCAAAAAACATGGTGACCTATAGAACACGAAAATTGGCAAAATAGGGGGTTACCTGCTCTATCGCTCATTTGACCTCGAAAATGGGTCGTTTTGGTCGTGAGGTCCAACTGTCACCATAGGTAAAGTCTTAACGGACGTCGAGGTAAAATTTTGGCAAAAATGAGAGCGGAATTCCGGACACCAAAAAATATGTGGACTATAGCACACGAAAATTGGTAAAATAAGGGGTTTACCTTCTCTAGGGCTCGTTTGACCTTGAAAATAGGTCATTTTGGCCGTGAGGGCAAATTGAATCCATAGATAAGGTCTTAACGGACGTCCAGGTAATATTTTGGCAAAAACGATGTCCGAATTCCGGATTACCAAAAAATCCGTGGATTATAGCACACGAAAATCAATAAAATGGGGAGTTTACCTGCTCTAGGGCTCGTTTAACCTTGAAAATGGGCCAATTTGGCCGTGAGGGCCAATTGGCTCCATAGATAATTTCTTAACGGACGTCCAGGTAAAATTTTGACAAAAATGAGGTCCAAATTCCGGATCACCAAAAAATTTGTGGACTATAGCACATGAAAATTGGTAAAATAGGGGGTGTACCTGCTCGAGGGCTCGTTTGACCTTGAAAATGGGCAATTTTTCCCATGAGGGTAAACTGGCTCCATAGATAAGTTCTTAACGGACGTCCATGTAAAATTTTGGCAAAAATGAGGTCGGAATTCTGGATCACCAAAAAAAATGGTGACATATAGCACACGAAACCGCCAAAATGGGGGGTTTACCTACTGTAGGGCTCGTTGGACTTTGAAAATGAGCTATTTTGGCTGTGAGGGCCAATTGGCTCCATAGATAATCTCTTAACGGGTGGCCAGGTATAATTTTGGCAATAATTAGGTCAAAATTTCAGATCACCAAAAAATTTGTGGACTATATCACACGAAAATCGGTAAAATGGGAGGTTTACCTTCTCTAGGGCTCATTTGACCTTGAAAATGGTCCATTTTGGCCATGAAGGCCAACTGGCTCCATAGATAAGGTCTTAACGGACGTGCAGGTAAAATTTTGACAAAAATGATGTCGGAATTCTTTATCACCAGAAAAGATGGTGAGTTATAGCATACGAAAATCGGCAAAATGAGGGTTTACCTGCTTTAGGGCTCGTTTGACCTTGCAAATGGTCCATTCTGGCCGTAAGGGCCAACTGGCTCCATAGATAAGGTCTTAACGGACGTTCAGGTAAAATTTTGGCAAAACTGATGTCGAAATTCTGGATCACCAAGAAAGATGGTGACCTATAGTACATAAAAATGGCAAAATGGGGGGTTTATCTGCTCTAGGGCTTGTTTGACCTTGAAAATAGGCCATTTTGGTCGTAAGGGACAACTGGCACCATAGATAAGTTCTTAACAGACGTCGAGGTATAATTTTGGCAAAAATGAGGACGGAATTTTGGATCACCAAAAAATCTGTGGACTATAGCACACGAAAATCGGTAAAATGGGAGGTTTACCTTCTCTAGGGCTTGTTTGACCTTGAAAATGGGTCATTTTGGTCGTGAGGGCCAACTGGCTCCATATGTAAGGTCTTAACGGACGTCCAGATAAAATTTTGGCTAAAATGATGTCGGATTTTTTATCACCAAAAAAGATGGTGACCTATAACACACGAAAATCTGTAAAAATGAAGGTTTACCTGCTCTAGGGCTCGTTTGACCTTGAAAACGGGCCATTTTGGCCTTGAGGGCTAATTGGCTCCATAGATAAATCTATTCACGGACGTCCAGGTATAATTTTGGCAAAAATGAGGTCGTACTTCTGGATCACCAAATAATATGTGGACTATTGGACACGAAAATCGGTAAAATGGGGGGTTTATCTGCTCTAGAGCTCGTTTGACCTAGTAAATGTGCCATTCTGGCCGTGAGGGCCAAATGGCTCCATACGTAAGGTCTTAACGGACGTCCAGGTAAACTTTTGGTAAAAATGAGGTCGGAATTCTTTATCACCAAAAAAATGGTGACCTATGCACACGAAAATCGGCAAAATGGGGGGTCTACCTCCTCTAGGGCTCGTTTGACCTTTAAAATGGGCCACTTTGGCCGTTAGGGCCAACTGTCCACATAGATAAGGTCTTAACGGACGTCCAGGTAAAATTTTGGCAAAAAAGAGCTCAGAATTCTGGATCACCAAAAATTATGTGGACTATAGCACACGAAAATTGGTAAAATATGGAGTTTACCTACTCTTGGGATCATTTGACCTTGAAAATGGGTCATTCTAGCTGTGAGAGCCAAGTGGCTCCATAGGTAAGGACTTAAAGGACGTCCACGTAAAATTTTGACTTAAATGAGGTCGGAATTCTTTATCACCTAAAAAGATGGTGACCTATAGCACACAAAAATCGGCAAAATTGGGGGTTTACCTGCTCTACGGCTCGTTTGACCTTGAAAATGGATTGTTTTAGCCGTGAGTGCCAACTGTCCCCATAGGGAAGGTCTTAACGGCTGTCCAGGTAAAATTTTGACAAAAATGAGCTCGGTATTCTTGATCACCAAAAAAATGGTGACCTATAGCACACAAAAATCGGTAAAATGGTGGGTTTACCTGCTCTAGGGCTCGTTTAATCTTGGAAATGGATAATTTTGGCCGTGAGGGCCAACTGTCCACATAAGTAAGGTCTTAACAGACGTCCAGGTAAAATTTTGCCAAAAATGAGGTCCGAATTCTGGATCACCAAAAAATCTGTGGACTATAGCACACGAAAATTGGTAAAATGAGGGTGTACCTGCTCGAGGGCTCGTTTGACTTAGAAAATGGTCTATTTTGCCCATGAGGGTAAACTGGCTCCATAGATAAGGTCTTAACAGACGTCTAGGTAAAATTTTGGCAAAAATGAGATCGTAATTCTGGATCACCAAAAAAGATGGTGACTTATAGCACACGAAACCGGCAAAATGGGGGGTTTTCCTACTCTAGGGCTCATTGGACCTTGAAAACAGGCCATTTTGACCGTGAGGGCCAATTGGCTCCATAGATAATCTCTTAACGGACGGCCAGCTATAATTTTTGCAAAAATGAGGTCGGAATTCCGGATCACCAAAAAATTTGGGGACTATAGCACACGAAAATTGGTAAAATGGTAGGTTTACCTTCTCTAGGGCTCGTTTGACCTTGAAAATGGTCCATTTTGGCCGTGAGGGTAAAATGGCTCCATAGACAAGGTGTTAACGGACGTCCAGGTAAAATTTTGACAAAAATGATGTCGGAATTCTTTTTCACCAATAAAAGATGGTGACCTATAGCATGCGAAAATCGGCAAAATGAGGGTTTACCTGCTCTAGGGCTCGTTTGACCTTGAAAATGGTCTATTCTGGCCGTAAGGGCCAACTGGCTCCATAGATAAGGTCATAACGGACATCCAGGTAAAATTTTGGCAAAAATAAAGTCAAAATTCTGGATCACCCAAAAAGATGGTGACCTATAGTACACGAAAATGGCAAAATAGGGGGTTTATATGCTCTAGGGCTTGTTTGACCTTGAAAATGGGCTATTTTGGCCGTGAGAGACAACTGGCACCATAGATAAGTTCTTAACAGACGTCCAGGTATATTTTTGGCAAAAATGATGTCGGAATTATGAATCACCAAAACATCCGTGGACTATAGCACACGAAAATCGGTAAAATGCGGGGTTTACCTTCTCTCGGGCTCGTTTGACCTTGAAAATGGGTCATTTTGATCGTGAGGGCCAGCTGGCTCCATAGGTAGAGTCTTAACGGACGTCCAGGTAAAAGTTTGGTAAAAATGATGTCGGAATTCTTTATCACCAAAAAAGATGGTGAACTATAGCACACGAAAATCAGCAAAATGAGGGGTTTACCTGCTCTAGGGCTCGTTTGACCTTGAAAATGGATTGTTTTGGCCATGAGGGCCAACTGCCTCTATAGATAAGGTCTTAACGGACGTCCAGGTAAAATTTTGGCAAAAATGACGTCGTAATTCTGAATCACCAAAAAATCTATGGACAATAGCACACGAAAATCGGTAAAATGGGGGGTTTACCTGTTCTAGGGGTCGTTTGACTTTGAAAATGGCCCATTTTTGTCGTTAGGGCTAACTGGATCCATAGAGAAGGTCTTAACGGACGTCTAGGTAAAATTTTGGCAAAAATGAGGTCAGAATTCTGGATCACCAAAAAAGATAGTGACCTATAGCACACGAAACCAGCAAAATGGGGGATTTACCTGCTCTAGGGCTCGTTTGACCTTGAAAACAGGCCATTTTGGCCGTGAGTGTCAACTGGCTCCATATATAATCTATTAACAAACGGCAAGGTATTATTTTGACAAAAATGAGGTCGGAATTCCGGATCACCTAAAAATCGGTAGACTATAGCACACAAAAATCGATAAAATGGGAGGTTTACCTTCTCTAGGGTTCGTTTGACCTCGAAAATGGATCGTTTTGTCCGTGAGGGCCAACTGGCTTCAAGGTAAAGTCTTAACAGACGTCCAGGTAAAATTTTGGCAAAAATGAGGTCGAAATTCTGGATCACCAAAAAATATATGGACTATCGCACACGAAAATTGGTAAAATTTGGTTTTTGAAACGACCCCAAAAATGTGCTTCGGAAACACCTATAATTGTAATTTCCATATATCTCAAAATCCGTGCATGATTTCGGAAATTCAACTTCATATTCTTATTCAGGGGGTCAAATTGAGTGGGAAATGGGTCTAACCCGAATTTTAGAGCAACCGTA
Organism: Solanum acaule; assembly: GCA_036250505.1. Lineage (NCBI taxonomy): Eukaryota > Viridiplantae > Streptophyta > Magnoliopsida > Solanales > Solanaceae > Solanum > Solanum acaule. Next base: position 1 of record JAJOOR010030489.1, on the reverse strand, counting down.
T
>JAJOOR010030488.1:0-10512 GCA_036250505.1 Solanum acaule | reverse complement strand
AAACTTCAAGAACACTTATCAAGAACTCATCAAGAACTTAAATCCATAAATTTCAAGAACGAAATTACGCTGAATAAATCATGATTGGCGTGTGGGTGAAAGAACCCAACACTATGGAAGCTTACATACCTCTTAGGGATCAAATCCATGGCGAAAATCCGCTACAACACGCAAAAATCTCGACGAACGCTTGATCCTCTCCTCTTTTCTCCTCTTTCTCCTCTTTTCTCTTCTTGAACTCTCAACTAAAACCCTAGGTGTATTTTAGAATTATAAAACTGAACCTAATCAGATTAGACCCCTAAAATATTACTAAAAACGAATTAAATCTGTTTTGGTAAGGAAAAGACCAAAATACCCCTTACTATTTCCGGTTTTGACTTTCCTTAACTGGACAGCCTAACTTCAAAAGGTCATAGCTCACTCATCCGACCTCGAAACTTATCAAACTCAGTGTCGTTGGAAAGATAATTCAAAGATCTTTCCTACGGTAACTGGTAGAACGCCTAAATCATCCTGAGCTAGGAGTTATGGTCGTTTGAAGTCAACCCAAAACTCATACTTAGCTTAACTTGTAAAATTTCAGATTTTGCTATTTCCAATTTAATTCTTTTTGGAACTCAAGGTGCTACATCTAATGACCTTAACACTTAAGAAATTTTTAATTCCTCGGTAAAATTTCACTCACTACGATGAACGGTTCGAGTCTTAGTTCGAAAAAATTTCTGGGGTGTTACATTAATTCCATACAAACTGACAGCTAATTGATTAATTTTTCACAATAAATTCTAAAATGATGCAACAAAAATAATAATTCTTCTACAATAAGCACTTAATAAAGAAAGTTTAGATAAAAGAAATAATGTGAATTCTACATTAATTAAGCAAAGATCATTATAAGAAACAACACGCAACCTTGCCATAGTAGACAACTAAAGGATCAATATATAATATGAGATTAACATAATTTTATCTTACGTATCAATTTGCTTATTTTACTTTCCTTTTTAGTTTATCTAAAAGAGAATGACTCTTTCCTTTTTTTATAATTCTCTAATTCTAAATTTCCACGTGACATACATTGTTGGAAAGTAGAACATATAAAGTAGTTTTGATGATTGATAAGTAAAATTTCATATTGAAACTCAATCGGTAAGAAAGCTTTCAACTCAACTTTGTGCTAGAGATTTCTAGTGACCTTAATTCATATCCAAACACATTCCCACATTTAAAGAATTGACCTTAACTTAAAAACTGACGGGATCACCTTTATGGAAGGTTGGATGGTCCGTACAAGGCCTTACTGGCCGTATAGGGAACCGTCCAGAGGACCCCAAATCTGGCAGCCTTTCACGGCTGGACTGCCCTCCCTATACGGCCCGTACACTTGTAAACGGACCATCTAGGGATCCGTACAAGTGAGGCCAAAATTTCAGGTGACCTTAAACGGCCAGCCACTGTCCCTAGCTAAACGGCCAGTGGTCCCCTAAACAGACCGTTTAGGGTCTCGTGGAGGGTCACTGGCTTATTCTAGGCTTGTGGACTTGCCCGTTAACTCACTATAGCCTTTCTCAAGTCCGAGGTGTTACAATGACATAGCATGAATCATTAAAATTTAGCAAATGTTGAGCAAGAAATAGTATTGAAGCAAAAATATAAAAAATTCAACCTATAAGATGAGAAATCTAAGCCTATAACATATAAACATGATTCTTAATTTGGCTTCAACGGATAACTATGCCCTCCAACTTTGAGTGTGCACAAGTAGACACTTAAATCTGTATAAAATTGAACAAGTAGACATATTTGTTTTACATGGTATAATACATGTAGGACGCCACGTAGGACACAAAATTTGTCATGTAGGACGAATGTGTCTATTTGTTCAATTTTATACAAGTTTAAGTGTCTACTTGTGCACACCCAAAGTTAAAGGTCATAATTACCCGCTAACGCCAAATTAAGGGTCATATTTATGTATTATGTCTAATTTTAAAGATGTAAAAGCTTTTTCTGCATTTGCATGTTTTGGGAGTGAATAAATCAAAATTCTGAACTTTGTAATATTCCACCCTTTTCCCATTAATAAGTAATACTTGTCCATTGTTTATGATATTTATAATATATGTTATGTTTGATTGGAATTAAATTTTAAAAATAGAAAGACTTTTGAAATACATAATTTATTATTATTATTATTATTCAATTTTTCTTAGTTAATTTTTCTCTAACATTGTGCTAAGATGGATATCATACGGGGGCGAATCTACGTAGAAGGATGAAATGTCAAGACATTTGAATGTTTCGGTTGAGTTAAAAAGGGATGTTAAAAAGGATGTATAACCTTTGTAAGATTGACTATGACACATAAATTGGAATTAAAAAGTAATAATAATCCGATTAAACTTGAGTTGAATCGAATCAAATTAAATTTTTAAAATTAGTAGAATCGAATCTTAATAAACCTTAGACTATCTTTTTAATGATGAATCCGAATCCGAATGAATATTAATTTTCTATTATTTATTAATTAACATGTTAGTTTCTATATTTTTTATATATTAATCTTAATTTAATTATCAATTTTAATTATCAGAGAATTAAATTACAAAAAATATTAATACCTTTAAATTTAATTGTGCTTGTGTCGAACGTTCTTTTAAAAAATGGTTGGATATTTACAGCAATGGTAACACCTCGTAGTACTAAATTCTTAAAACTCAAGAATACAATTAGAGATTTAAATCATTCTCGAACGCCCCAACTATTTTATTTTTTAAAATTATTATTATTATTATTATTATTATTATTATTATTATTATTATTATTATTATTAATAATAATAATTATAATAAATACCTTTTCAATTTAATACAACAGAAGGGGTAGTATTTTATATACAAGCACATGTTTCTCATCTTTAATTTGGTTTAACAACCCACATAGTAATTGATAAATTTATTTTTTTTGGACTTATTAATGTAACGTTCACGAAGAAAGAAATTAAAGAAAGAAAAACGTTTTCTTTTTAAAATGGTTGGACATACATATATGTTCCTTACATATTTTCTAATCACCAACAAAATAGTAATTGATCGCCTTTTTACTTGTCTCTATTATTTTAGAAATATTCTTTTTTCCTTAACATTTATTTTTTATTCTTCAAATCATTTCTCAAAATCTAACAGTAATATAATATTAATTAATATGAGAATTGTAGTAAAATGTAATTTTTAGGGAGCATGTAAAATTTAAAGTTTATACCTAAAATTATTTCTAAATTCGAGTTTAAATTGAGACAAAATAATAATAATAGGGACTAAACTCAAGTTTGACCAAACCAAATTAAATTTTCTAAATCAGTAGAACTCATTCTTAAATCTTAATCGACCGGGGAATCATCTAATAATCGTCTAATTAAATTTGTGTTATTCATCACTAATATACATCACCAGGATTTTAGTCCTGGAAATTTGATTTTTTTAAAATTAAATAAAAAGTGACCCAAATAAATATTAATTTGCTAGAATTATTTATTAACCTGTCAATTTTTTTATTTGTGTAAAAAATTTAATTCAATTATTAATTTTGAATATTAAATAATTAATTTTTTATATACTTATCTTATATTTTAATAGTGCTTGTGTTAAACACTTTTTTTTTTCGAAAAAAAAAATGGTTACACCACACAATTTTTTGTTTGTAGTAGTGTAGGGTCCAACATTTCTACACCACACATTTTTTTGTGTTTGTGATAGAATAATGATCAATTACACATCTCTCACTTGATGTAATTGACACTATAAATCTCATTCCAAATGCTTACAAATAATTCATATTTCAAAATAACAACTCATCGTTACTTAGCACTCTAAATTCTATTAAACCGAATAACACATTACACGTATGGCGCACAAGACTATGCCAATTTCAATAACACATCACAAGCCAAAATTAGTTGTTCCATCAATTATAACACCCCATGAGATAAAACATCTTTCTGAAATAGATGATCAAGGGAGTACTCGTTTCCATGTTTCTCTATTAATGTTTTATAAATATAATTCTTTAATGGAAGGTAAAGATCCAGCAAAAATTATCAAAGATGGATTATCTAAAACACTTGTGTTTTATTATCCATTAGCTGGTAGGCTTATTGAAGGGCCTAATAGAAAGCTTATGGTAAATTGCAACGGTGAAGGAGTCTTGTTTATTGAAGCTGATGCTAATGTGGAGCTATCAAAATCTTGGAATTTCATTATCTCAGATAATAGGTCTGCTGGGTTTGATAATTATGATTTTGGATGGGGAGAGCCTATTTTTGGTGGAGTTCCTAAAGCTGTATCTTTAATTATTTTTGGTGTGCCTGTTAAAAATGACAATGGAGAAAAGGGTATTTTGATAGCTATAAGTTTGCCTCCTTTTGCTATGAAAAAATTTCAAGAGGTTGTGTATAACCTTACTTTAAGAAATGTGGAAGGAGCCAACATAATTTCAAAGATGTAAAAGTACTTGTCCATCTTGTATGATATTTATAAATCAAGTATTTGTTTTATGTTCGATTGGAGATGAAATTTAAGTTCGATATCATTCAATTTGTCAATAATTAAAACTTTTTCTTGACATTTCGCTTAGGTGAATGTCATGCGACATGCCACCTCACTCTAGCAATATTTTACCTTTTATTTTAGTTAAAAAAAAAACATAAGGGGTAATATTTATGAAAATCACCTATATTTTCTTATCTTTTGGCTTAACAACCAATCCACATCACCAACAGTTTGATGTTTAAGGGTTAAGTAAAGAACAAAACTTTTTAAATCATTGATTTTCATTTAGGGAAAGAAGGAAAGACAAAAGTTTTCTGAAAAAGACATTTGGAGTGTGTTTGTTTAGAGCCATACATATGTATCCCCTCATCCATTTTTCCATTTCTAAACACGAAATTTAAGAAAGAAGTAAATAATTTAAAATTTTATAATTTGAAATAAGTTATAAATATTTGTGTGAGTTACAAATTATTTTATTAAGGATTAAAATGAGAAGTAATTTAAAATTAAAACTTTTTTTCTAAATAAACATGTATAATCATTTTAAGATTGATTAAAAAATAAAAGTATGACACATAAATTGAAATTAAAAAATGTAATTATAATATAGGCTAAACTCGAGTTGAACTGAACCAAATTAAATTTTCAAAATTAGTAGAACCGAGCCTTAATCTAGGGGTGTCAATGAGATGTTCAGCCGATTATCTTATAAAATTTATATCATAGTTATTTTGTTTTGTATACTAAAATTAGACTTTTCCAAATCATCTCACCACATCTGGTTTCTCTTCATTATGATATTTGTACGATTTGATTAATATTTTAATATTTTTTAAACTGTCATGTAGAGTTATCCTGTACTAATCCAAGAAGTGAGAACACCATACTGAAAGATGTTAGTCTTGAGAAATATATAGTACTTCGGATATATGAAGCTTCATCTAATAATTATTTTCCTCTTATATGCAAATTTTATTTTATTTTCCTAGGAATACTCAATATTTTGTTTAAGAAACCAAATAAGTTACTATCAATTGTTGAAAATGAGGGCCTTCAATTTTCGGGGCTAAGGCGCAAGCCTTTTTCTTAAGGCGCTAGAGCCGGCACCGATAAGGTTTTTAAAATAATATATATATATATATATATTATTTTATTATTATTATTTTTTATTATTATTATTATTATTTTATCTCTTTAAGGTGCAAAGTTGTGAATAATCTTTTTATAAATTATTTATTTTAATATAAAATAATTATGTTTCAATTGATAATATAGTCAATCCATTTAGTTTTCCTTGAAATATATATAGTATTGAAAGCTTCTTCTAATAATCATTTTCCCTCTTGTACGAATTTTTTTTTCTATGAATACTCGATATACTTTTTCTAAGAAAAAATATTCTTTTTTTTGTGGGGTGCGCCATGGTCCATGCAGTTGTGCAACACATAGGCGACATGCGAGAGCCAAGAAAAAATATACTAACTTATTATTTCCAAAAAAAAAAAAAGAGGCCCTTCAATATATGTTACTGTTTATGTTAGTTAAAAAAAAAGTAAGAGATAATATTTATGAAAATCACCAATACTTTCTTTATCTTTTGGCATAATAACCAATCCACATTGCCAAAAGTTTGATGTTGAAGGGTTAAGTAAAGAACAAAACTTTTTAAATCATTGATTTTCATTTAGTGAAAGAAAGAGAGACAAAAGTTTTCTGAAAAAGACATTTGGAGTGTGTTTGTTTAGAGCCATACATATGTATCCCCTCATCCATTTTTCGATTTCTGAACATGAAATTTAAGAAAGAAGAAAATAATTTAAAATAAGATATTTATGTGAGTTATAAGAATTAAAATGAGAAGTAACTTAAAATTAAAGCTTTTTTCTCAATAAACATGTATAACCGTTTTAAGATTGATTTAAAAGAAAAGTATGACACATAAATTTAGATAAAACATGTAATAATATGGGCTAAACTCGAGTTGAACTGAACCAAATTAATTTTCCAAAATTAGTAGAACCAAGCCTTAATCTAGGGGTGTCAATGAGATGTTCAGCCGATTATTTTATAAAATTTTTATCATACCAATGTTCCAGTTATTTTGTTTAGTATATCAAAATTAGACTTTTCCAAATCATCTCACCATCTTGATTTCTCTTCGTTATGGTATCTGTACGATTTGATTAATCTTTTAATACATTTTTTAAAATCGTCATGTAGAGTTATCCTATACTAGTTCGCGAAGTGAGAACACCAGATTGAAAGATGTTAGTTTGAGAGGATCCGGACGAAGTTGTTGGCATTGGGCATTCAATCTACTCTTATTCTTGCTTTAATTAGCATCTATTTAAGGGTAATGAAATATAGTTCAATAGTGCATTATTGTGGATGTGCCAAAGTAATCTATGAGGTTGGTTTTAGTTTTTTTTTTTTTAAAGTGACCTAAAATCCAACTTCAACCTAAGTCGCAAAAAGCCTGGTCGTTTTTCAAAAAGTGATTATGATTCTGTATGTCATAATGTATTTGATAATTAATTAAATGCATGTATCTAGGTGTATCTGAATTGAAATCTTGTATGAAATTATTAATTAGTGAGATAGCATGTACATATTATCAAACTATAGGGAGAATAATATGTAACAATGCAGGCTGAACTCAAGTTGAATCAAATGAACGTAAATTTTCTAAATGATTGGAATCGAGTCTTAGTGTAGGGGTGTCACTGAGATGGTTCAACCTGTTATATTATAAAATTTACATCATACTAATTTTTCAATTATACTATTTTGGGTTAGATTTTTCGACATCATCCTATCATCTCGATTTCTCTTTGTTAGTGGTATCAATACAAATTGATTAATTTTTTTATATATATTTTTAAATCGTCATGTTAGAGTCACAAGTAAAAATCACTTGTACTTTGTTGTCTTTTGGGTTTAACAATCATCTCCACAACTTTAACCAATGGTAGGGTGAGGGTCCAATTTTTCCATCACTACATTTTTGTGTTGCATTACATTTCATCTTGATGCAATTGACTATGCCAATTTCAATAACATATCAAGAAACAAAATTAGTAGTGCCAACAATAATAACACCTCATGAGACAAAATTAAATATCTTTCTGAAATAGATGATCAAGGGAGTACACGTTTTCATAGTCATATAGTAATATTTTACAAATATTATTCCTCAATGAAAGGAAAAGATCCTGCAAAAATTACAAGACAGATAATGTGAATTCTACATTAATTAAGCAAAGATCATTATAAGAAACAATAAGCAACCTTGTCATATTAGACAATTAAAGGATCAATGAACAATATGAAATTAACATTAACTCTCTTTCTGTGTTAATTTATTTATCTTACTTTTCTTTTTAATTAGTCTAAAAAAGAATGTCTCTTTCCTTCTTCTTTTTTTTATTTAATATAAACTTTTCACATGACATATTTAAGATTAAAAGATTAAAGAACATTTTGGTACACTCTATATATAACTTTAATTTAAGACCACAAAATTTGAAAATCTTTTTTACCGTATTAAACTTCATGTGAAATCAAAATCAAATCAGACAAATAAATTAAAACGAAGGGAGTACCTTAACTTGTCTAGAAACATTTAACTAGCAAGTAGATTTGGAGACGTTTTTTTCCCGCTTTCATCATCAAATGTTTGATGTTTTCCTTTTCAATCTTATTGTGAATAAATAAATCCCGTTTACCTTTTGCCCACTACTTCCTCCGATTCATTTAACTTGTCTTTTTTTTTTGCACGCATATTAACAGCTAGTTTGGATGGTTGTTACTTGGTCAAGAAACTTAAAGATCATATGAATGAAGAGTACATTAGGTCAGTAATAGATTTAATGGTTATTAAAGAACAATACCATGCATGCATTTGATGAAGTAGTCCAGTTCCGAGAAACATATTGCACTCTGAACCAAAGGCGATGGTTGTTGAAATGCAAAAAAAGAGAAACGGTGACGATCAGGATCATTTCTAGGCTTTGCAGTCTCAACCAGCCTCATAAATCCTTCTCTATCATAACATGGAAATGCATTATGACCAGCAACATTAATCTCCTTATCCCATGCTGAATTCATGATCTGCAGAAACAAAAAAGTGTTTAAGACGCAAGAAAAGAAAAAATGAACCCGTGCTTCACTGCTCTCTGAGTGATATGCCCCAAGGGGTGTATCTACGAATCAAACTTCTTTTATTTGCCTCTTTAAGAGAGTTATTGGAGGAGTGTTAAGAGGCCAATAACCTGCCAACTCAAGCCTTCTGGATCTGCCAACGCGTCATCAGTTTCTGGAACCTGAAGCCCTGAGCTTACAAACTTTATTGTTACAGAGTGCTTTTTGAGAACTTCAAACACTGGAGAATAGCCATCCTGGTTCGTTGGGTTGTAATATCCAGCTGTGAGCTCTGCAGCATGGCTGCTCGTTCTGTACCACCAATAAATTGCTGGAATCTGCAGAAAAAAGAGAAATGTAATTCACCAGGAAAAAGTATGCCCCTATCCAAGTTCTTCATTAAGATACAGTCAATCTTTTAGACGAACATTTTCACTTATTCAACTACCTAGAACACCATCAATGTGCACCAGCTAAATCAATTTGAATAGCAACAAATAACTCAAAGGAAATATGTTACAAGTGCAGTCTTTCATTATTTTATCATGCTCATTTTTCCTGAATGCTTTGTAACACTTCCTCTATTATCCGTTATGTCTTCTTTACTTCCGTAAATTTTTTTGGTGTGTTACTTGAGCCAAGGGTCTTTTAGAAACAGCATATCTACCTCCAAGAGGTAGGGCCGTAGGAGTAAGTACGCGTACACTCTACCCTCCCCAGACCTGACATGTGGGATTACACTGGATAGGTTGTTGTACTCTCCCCCGACCCGAACCAGAAGGTATTATCAATTCCACTTCATGAAGGCAAATCCAATTTATATTTGACCAAAAACATCTTAAATATTTTGAACTACAATAATTTTGCTACTTTTAGTATTATTTTTTAGTTTTCAAATCTCAAATTTTTTAATTCAAAAAGATAGAATTTAGAGATTGCATTTCAAAAACTGGTCAAATTGATCCAAAAAAAAGAAAGGCTCTTGAGTTTGGAAGCCAAGAGCATAAACTACCAATTTTGAATTATTGGAGATGAAAAGAATAAAAGTTAAGAAATAGAAAAAAAAAAAGCGAAACAGGAGTCAGAAAGTATGACGAGCTGATTTAGGTCCATATGTTTACCTTCACGACAATTTGTATCCCCTCAAATGCAAGAGTTGCCAGGGTGAGAACGCTATCAGCATGATCTATTAAGACCTGTCTATACCAATGGAGGAAAAATCTCCCATAGTAGCTATCATAATCACCTCGCTCACAGAAGAATCCAGTTTCATGTGGCTTAGAATTGTAATAACCAGCATTATCCGGTCCCTTGGCCCAGAAAGAGTGTCCCCTTGATGTTGCAGCTTTTCGAAGATTCTGCAGAGAATACTTATCATAGCACTGAAACAGGAAAAGTTGAAGCCAATTAGAGGGGGGGACAATCAAATAAAATAAAAAGGGTTTTAAATTCATGTTCAGGACACCACTATAATAGTTATCTAGTATAAATTTTTAAAAGGAAACAAGCTATTAATCTGTATACAAAAATACCAATGTGATACACAGATCGAAAAAAGTTATCATCATATTCATAAGATAATTGCCACATCATATTCAAGCCTTTTGTATTTCCCGTCCCAACATTATAGACATGTCTACTTTTTTTTTTTTTTTTGATGACAAGGGAAACCCGCAGCCGCTACCCTTTGGGTGCGCACAGGGTAAAACCCCCGCTCCTATGCAATAGCTCGCAAACCACATAGGAGAGGTAACCCGCACTAGGCAAGCCCGGTGTGACGAGCTCGACCCAGAAGGCAAACCCCTTGCTTTCGCTGGCAAGG
>JAJOOR010030487.1:0-13584 GCA_036250505.1 Solanum acaule | reverse complement strand
GACTCCAACAAATCTATCAATTAATGCCACATAAATTGGGACATGGCAAATAATATATATTATTAAAAAATTAGGTTCAAAATGTACTATAAAATACAATAATTAACAACTTAATATATTAAAGAGACATATAAAAAATGGTTAATATTTGAAATTCTGCGTGTGCCACATAAATTAGAACAAATAGAGTAATAAATATTATTTTCAAAATTATGTTTAAAAAAAGTACTACAAATCACAATAGCTAAAAATTTAAAATATTTTTAAAATCATATAAAAATTTCAATAACTTCTCAAATTCCATAATATGACATAAATTAAAATAAAAAATAATATATATTGGGCCCCGTGCTGGCACGGGGTCCTATATCTAGTGTGTCAAGAGGATAGATTAAAATTAATAAAATCAAAACAAAAAGTCAACTTTGGTCCCTTGGTATTCTGTAAGGTTGATTTCTTTTAGAAAATTATCTTTCTTTTTAATATCAGTTTTCTTTGAAAAAAATAATTTTCTAATATAATAATTATTAATTAAGTAACCATCTAAAAGATCAACTATATAGTATCAGAAATATTAAATTCTAATGTATATGTTGTTGAAATATTGCATCCGTCTGTATTTTTCCTTATTTGTAAAAAATCATTCTTATCAATAAAGGACAACTTTGACTCATCTTAATATTTTTAGAAGAGATTTTGATTGTACGTTAATAATAGTATATAAAATGAATGAAAATTTCCGTAAGAATGGTTAAGTTAGTGCAGGAGTGCAACAAGTAATATCTCGTAAAGGAGGTTAAGGATTAATTTTGGATTCTCTCCTAATGTATTTTGATCTGTTAAGCTCATCGCACAAAACTTGTTTAATGCGTTTAATATTTTTCTTGTTTTTGTTGTCCTCAATTGAAAATAGTAGCAATTTGTCATGTACATTTAATGACAAAAATAAAGACAATAACAAAAAGAGCCTGAGCATTTTGTGATAGATTTCTTGTTCACGTTGTTAAACATTTAATAAATTTGATCTCTTGCAAAGTTGTCACAAACTAATGGACCAGATAAACAATGTGATAAATACCCTTATGTCTCTCCAAAGTTGTCACAAGTTCATGGACTAGATAGACAATGTGAAAGGAAAAAAAAACAGTATTTTCAATATTTTTATAAGTTTAAGAATCTTGTCAAAATTTCTATATAATTAAGACTTTTAAAATTTATTTTATCTATCTATATATACACCTTTGAATTTGGTGCAAATTATTAATTTCGTCCCCCAATTATTAACAATTCTTAAAAGCACATTTTTATTTGACCAACTAAAATTCTAGTCACACATATATCTCTGAGTTGTTTTACACCATAAATTTCAAAATAATTTTTTCTCTTTAAATTTTGTGTCAAGTCAAACAGTATCATATAAATTAAAATAGAAAAAATACTTAATAGTTTAATTTAAATTTAAAGTACAATTTATAAAAATATTTTAATCAAATTAATATGAACCAAGTAAAATAAAACAGAGAAAATATGTATTAAAGGAGGTCACAAATATGGAATATTAGTGAGAATAAAAAACAAGAAGAGAAGGTTAAAAGAGGCAGGAAAAAAGAGAATATTTGGTAGGAAAAGGGGTGTACCAAAAAGGCTACTTTTAAGTTTTAACTAACCACTTTCTTTCCATTAAATTACAAACCACCTTTTCTCATTTATTACTTTTTTTATTTACAGTATTTATTATCTCATCCATATATTCAATTTATTGTCTCCCTATCTAACCTCTTTATCACAAGTATTGATTGCAAAAAGTTCTAACTATTTAATTAGTTGTATCTACAAATTTGTTGAGTTACTTTCTTGCCCTTCTTTTTCTTTAGTATTCTCATGCATACCACTTTTGGGGACCGGGGGGGGGGGTGTGCAATCATGATATTGATATTTAAGTTGGTTTATATGCATCTTAACTATTCTATTGAGAAATTTTTATTTTTTACAGCTTAATAAAAAATGAGTTGCAAATTAAATTTAAATTTCTTCATTGATGTTTTTGTACTTGATATAATAATTTTGACGATCTCATAATATATAATTTCAAAACAGTAAGTGCATATGCGTACACTAATTTATATGTAGATCTCGCTTAAGAGAAAACGAGTTGATTCCATAAAGTAGAAAATGTCTCCAATGTTCTAATCTATTCTGAGACGTATGATCAGTACGCTTCAATCAAGTTATTCTATTTCACCTTTTGAAAAGAAAAAAAATTACATTTAATAATAATGTATTTAACGTAATTTCTGAATGAGGTTTAGAAAAAATATTTTTCAATAGGAGATATTCATGTTTTATAAAAGTCATAGGACAACACAAATAAGGTGGAGCAAGCATTTTAATTACGAATTCGATCAAATTAAATAATCGTGGCATAAATCTTTTTATCTAAAGCTTAAAATCACAAATTTAACATCTTAACACTCTCTACAACAAACATATTTCAAAATTTCAAAAAAAAATAATGATTCATGCATAGCAATGACAAATTTGTTAACAGATAATAAGATTCCTTGTGGGTTCTACTTGTTCATATCCTTCTAAAACAGTCACTAATAATTGAATACTATCATAATTTCTTAAATTATAAAACAATTTAAACATACTTAATATAGGTTGTGCTTGATTTGAATATTTATTATTTCATGTGCTCCTAGTTTTATATTAGAAGAATTTATTAAATTTAAAAAATATATATATTTAAATTGAGTGAAATATTGTTAAAAATAATGACTTTGGTACGCCTTAAGCTTTGAAAAGTTTCTTATAATATTCATAATAAAGTATTTTTCGTAATATTCAATATGACAATAATGCAATAGGTCAAAAATCTAATTGTTTCTGATGATGAAAAGATCTTTTATCTTATGTAAAATTTATAAAATATCGAAATATTGGTAAAAATTTCCAACATCGAACACTCACCAACAAAGTACATTCAGATAATCAATCAACTAAACTATTAAAATTCTCCGAATATAACTAAAATAAAAAAGTTATAATAAAAAGTAGGGAAGGGGTATTCTTGTTTTATACTCATAATAATAATATAATAATAATAACTTGTGTCCAACATTTGCCTTTTACTTCACACTATGTCCACCACATCACTTTTTCAACTCTATTTATTTATCCCATATCTCTTCACTTTCCTATTCTTTATCCACAAATGAACAACTCCACCACCGCCTGCGCCGCCGTCAACCGCCGAAAAGCCCTCCGCCACCGCCATCACCGCCGCCGGAACAACGATGATCATCAATCCTTGATCCCTGGACTTCCCGATGATATCGCTCAAATTTGTTTAAATCAAGTACATCATCCTTCTACACTTTTCTCCGTTTGTCATTCATGGCGTAAGCTTATCTACTCACCTTCTTTTCCTCCATTTTTATCTCTATACGCCTTTTTATTAGCTAAAAATCAAGTTGAATTTGCTTGTTTCGATCCAATTTCATCGAAATGGCAGCTTCTTCCTCCTCCGCCACCAGATCCGCCACTTCGCATCATCGTTAAACATCCTTCGTTTATCTCCAGAAACCTTCCGATTCAATCGGTAACCATTTCCGGTAACTTAATTCTCCTCGCTGCAACCGCCGATCAGTTCCAGCCGGCGATTTCTCGTCCGTTGATTTTCAATCCGACGGCGAAAAAATGGACTAACGGTCCCCGTCTCGCCTCACCCCGCCGGTGGTGCGCTGCAGGCGCGTTGGGCAATTCGGTGTATGTAGCGAGTGGAGTTGGGTCCCATTATAATGTTGAGGTAGCTCGATCAGTTATAAAATGGGACCTGGATAACAGTAGTGGGCCCGAGTTTGATCAGGCCCACTACTGTAATTATCGTAACGAGCGAAATAGGAGATGGAAATGGGAGGAAATGAGTGGATTAAAAGATGGGAAATTTAGTAGAGAAGCAATTGAAGCTATTGGATGGAAAGGAAAATTATGTATGGTGAATGTAAAAGGTGATGCAGCTAAACAAGGGATAATTTATAATGTCGAAACGGACACGTGGCAGGATATGCCGGAGGGGATGCTATCGGGGTGGAGGGGTCCGGTGGCGGCGATGGCGGAGGAGATACTATATATGGTGGATGAATCAAAAGGAGTGTTGAGAAGATATGATGAAGAGAGGGATGTTTGGGTGGAGATATTGGAGAATGAAATGCTTAAAGGTGCGGAACATGTGGTGGCGGACGGTGGTAGAGTTTGCGTGGTTGGTGGTGGGGGTAGTGGGATAGTGGTGGTGGATGTGGTGGTGGAGACGCCGAGGTTGGTGGTGGTTGAAACTCTGGTAGGGTTTCAAGTTTTGAATATACATGTTTTGCCTAGGATGAGCCATTGATAATTTTTCTCAAACTTTGTACTCCGAAATGTGAAAAGTATATACATTACACATGCGTAGAGCATGCGTTCTACGTAGCAATTTACGTGATATATGTTTATGACACGTTTATGTATTATGTTTTTGCGTAATTTGTGCATGTGTATACGTACAAGTTCCCACCATGAGAGCTAACATGATTTTATGCTAAAAGATGAATCTCAAGTAAATGGATTATATCAATTATCAAAGATGTTTTTTTATCTTAGTTTTAGCTAATTATACCGTTAAATCGTAATTAAAAAAACACATGATAGATTTAGGCCTCATTTGTTTTGTTTGTACTTAACAAAAAATTTAATTAATCATTCATATTGTTTCTTCGAACTCAATCTTAATCATTAGGTACATTTAATTTCATAATTTTACCATCACTAATCAATGAGTCTGAATAAATAAGATCAATAACAAAGTTTTAATAATATCATTCAGAAGTACCACCACTTCATGCACTTTCCATGCTAACTCTTGTAATATCATCGTCATCGTCTCAACCATCAATCATTAAGGACAATTGCCACAATCAAAACTACTATATTATTGCTAATTAGAGGCTAATCTAAAACTTCTTAAAGATGGATACATTACTAAAGATAACAAAAAAAAAATGCATCAACGGAAATTGATCCTTTTTTAACTCTAGATAAATAACTTAGCTTTCAACCGAATGCACCATTAATAACATAGGTACAAGAAGATAATATTAGATTAATTCTAAAAAATATACACATAAAATATTTTGATTTTTGGAAAGACCACGAATTCACTTACACCGTGAACGGATGGAGTAGTACCTTCAACTTTTAAAATTAATTTCAAAAGTCAAAAAAAAACCAACACAAGATAAAAGTAATGAGCTTCACGGGTTACCTTTTTATTTTCTTTAATATTCGTACTAACACACTACATCGGTGTGGTAAGTCTACTTTTGATCTTTACGTTGCTCTTTTAACACGGGCGAGTTCAAAATGTTGAGCGAAGATTTTTGAGAATTTAGTATTTAGAAATAATATACTGAAATACTGAATATCATATCAATATTTATAGCTAGCTACATAATAATCTAACAAATATGTAACCTAGTATTAGTATAAATTAAATACTTAGAAGTTGAAACTTTGACTACTCTATTTTGCTTGAAATATATTTTAAATGTAATTGATCAACAAAAGGAGTTTTTTATATGTTCTTTTAAATATATATATATATATTTCTACATGTGTAACCTAGTATTAGTATAAATTAAATACTTAGAAGTTGAAACTTTGACTACTCTATTTTGCTTGAAATGTATTTTAAATGTAATTGATCAACAAAAGGAGTTCTTTATACGTTCTTTTAAATATATATATATATATATATTTACATGTGTAATGTGTTAGTATGATACAATCGAGACCTTTTTTGTTTTGTTTTTTAAAAAAAAATTGTGAAGTCATAATACTCTGTTATACAAATATATATTAGTCGAAGTTGAACAAAATACGATTAACGATCACTATTCCACAAAATATCAAAATCAAACTTCAACATACCTAACCATACTGAATTAAATTGATATGGTAATGATAATGTATAATAGTATCATACCATGTTCACCCCTAGTTAAGATGGTTCGAGCATGTAAAGAAAAGATGCACAAATATCTCAAAGAGGAGGTGTGAGAGATTGAATTTAGTAGGCATAAAGAGAGGTAGAAGTATATTGAATAAATCGGGAGAATTAAATAGACAAAACATGATACACCTACAGCTTACCGAGGACATACCCTAAGATAGACCGATATGAAGGTAAAAAATTATGGTAAAAGGTTGGTAAGTAGTCAAGATTGTCTAGTTTCCTTATTTATTTGTTGTAGCTACCACAATATTAATATTATTATTATTATTATTATTATTATTATTATTATTACTCACCTACTATCTTATCCTTCGAGTTGATCAATATTATATGGTTTCCCTTTGTTGCCGTTGCCGTACTATTTGTTGATTGTTACTTGTTCTCTTCTTAATTGTTTCAACATGACTCTTTCACTACCATATTTATTTTAGATATATTTAATTTTTTATATGTTTTACTTAAGGTGAGGATCTATCGAAAACAATATCTTACTTTTCCAAGGTAAGGGTAAGACCACCACCTTCTCTAGTCACACTTTATGAAATTACATCAAATATATTATTATAGTCGCAGTACATAACTATTTACTCATAAAATTATTTTTTGGAAAATCAAAGTTTAATATTATTACTTTCTCTATTTCAATTTATTTATTTTTAAACCTCTTTTTTCGTGTGTTTTAAATATAACCTTTTTTCATAACTCTTTAATTTTAACTTTTTACGTGATATATTTAAGACCACAAAAATCAAATGCCATTTTGATATATTCTTTATATCTTTAGTTTAAAAATCATAAATTCAAAAAATATTATTTACTTTTTAAAATTTCGTATCAAATCAAAACAAGACAAATCTATTAAAACAGAGGAAAGTTTCCATAATTATTTATAACCCAAATGTCCCTTAGAATACTTCAAAATTCAAAAGGGCTTTCGATTTAGGGCACACGGGCAATTTTTTATCCGACCCACCAAATATAAACCCACAGCTCAAATTGTTGTCTTCACTTTTGCTGATTACAGTCTTGCAAAATTGCAAGCCATAGCTCAAAGGTAAACTAACTGCATTTATTCTTCTGTTTTTTTTTTTTAATTCAAAGTTGTAAACTTTAGTTATTTTGTTAAGCTTCTCATTTGCATTTGTTTTTTTTTATGCATAAAGGGGATTTATTGATTGAAATTAGATATTCTTGTTTGTGCCTTTGATTGTTAATTAGTTGCTTATGAAAGATCAATAAATTCAGAGACGAAGCCAGGATTAGGAGAGAGAAACCTTTTGTTAATAGTGGGATTCAAACCCACAACTATAGTGTGGAAAGTACCCTTTCTTACCATTAAGCTGTCAATCAGTTTTTTTTAGGAGTTCACGAGTTAATATATATATATATATATTTATTTAATTTTCTAGTACAAATACATGATCTATGAAAAAAGATATTGGGTTCGTCTGAACCCACGAACCCCTCACCTAGCTCTGCCCTGGATCCGCTTACCATGATTTTTTGATAGACTGGTTGAAAGTGAAACACCCTTATTATAAGTTGAGCAAGCAAATCTGTGTGGGTTAAGCGTATGTCATGGGATCGAACCCTGCACAGACAAAAGCTTGGTAGTGGAGAAGGATAGAGGGGCGGGTCCATTATCCATTGAGGTTCAAAATGTGAGTCCCTGGGGCTCGAGGATTTCTCGGTTATAAAAACTAAAAACAAGAAGTCTGTGAGCTTGAGCCATATTAGTCCCTTGTTAGTGTTTAATCAGGGATGTCATCCTTTGAAAATATAATATAATCCTTTGGGCTCATACCTATTATTTGTTACAATTCTAGTGGATTTTTAGACATAAATTTATGTTATGTCGAAAATATTGGGTTCAGATGCGTGGGTATCGTAACTGTGGATCTGCCCCTGCTTCCTTTGTATTTGTTTTTTCTTTCTAAGTTTGCAAGCATGTTGATTCATTTTTTGTTCTTAAGGGCCTTATAGCATCTCCAACTGGCCTTTGAAGTGTTGCAATTCTGCATTTGCTTGAGGTACATGGCTGACAGACATTCGGTTGATCAACATCAAAATATTGAACCACAGATAAATTCTCCTACTTCAAGGGATGACATGACCGCCTTTGTAGTTGCATTAGAAGCTGCCTTACTACCCTGTTTGCCGGCACGAGAACTCCAGGCAATAGACCGTTCAGCTCATCCATATCATCAGAGTGAGTAATAATTTCTGGCTTATAGTTGTTTGTATGTATCTAGAAGCTTAGTTACAAGTTCATGTGAATCCAGTAGCTTTTGTCCAGACCATCTAAATACACTTAAGAGGTTTAATAAATATTGATTGTGAATCCAATTATTATTATAGTATTAACCTGAGGTGATGGTAGGAACTCATAAATTTCAAATCCTGGTTCCGCCTTTGGTGCGGCTCTTACCAGTTTGCTTTAATAGGTGCAAATGTTGTGTCTTTGAAGGAAAAGCATAGTGATGAGTCAGAAGAAAGCAATAATACAGAAATATTATACTTATATCCTTCGTATTCAAAACTTCTGGTTTGCTTTAGAATCTCCTCTATCAGTGTTATGTTTGAAACTTTATATCGGGTAATTTTGTCCATAATCAGCTATCTTTTTTGCCTTGTTAAGATTTGAATTATGGTGTTCCGTTGTCGTTTCCAGCTTCATTTGACGCTAGGCTACACCCTTGAGTGCAATATGAATCCATCCAGGGTTGGAACTAATAAGGATATTGAACCCATTTCGTCGAAGAATTGTATTTGTCATATATGCTCAACGCGACTCTTATCTATAACTAGTCATCAGTCGTTCTTTTTCTTTGGATGAGTAGATAACATACAATGTTTTAGATTGAAGCGTAGTTACTGTTGTTGTTTGGGTGGATGAGTACAACTAGTCATCAATTGTTTCAGGCTCTTCAATGTACCAAATATTGCACATTTATGGAAATCATTCAGGCTTCTCTATATTGATGAAGCACAATCTGTTTTTTTTATGACAAGGGAAACCCGCAGCCGCTACCTTTTGGGTGCGCACAGGGTAAAACCCCCGCTCCTATGCAATAGCTCGCAAACCACACAGGAGAGGTAACCCGCACTAGGCAAGCCCGGTGCAACCAGCTCGACCCAGAAGGCAAACCCCATGCTTTCGCTAGCAAGGGGTTTCGAACTTGAGACCTCCAACATGGAAGTCCCAAGCCCAAACCACTTGCCACCCCGAAGGGTTATTGATGAAGCACAATCTCTTCTTTGATTCTAAGATTCCTTTCTGTATCTAGATAGTACGAGTACCCAAGCACTGATTAGCAGGAAAACAGCAGAGTTTTCGTAGCACTGCATTTCCCTTGTGATGTTATTGGAAATGGCAACATTGAGATAAAAGTTTTCTTGCTTCACAGTTTGTATCTTTGGCTGATCGAGGTTCACATTTTGTTTTTTTCCCCAGTCGATGTTGAGAGACATGCTAGAGATTTCATGGAAGCTGCAAAAAAACTTCAACTTAATTTGGTTGGGTTGCAACGTGAAGATCTGCCCACAAGGCCCGAGATGCTTCGGAAGGTAATTTGTAGGAAACTCTTCCATTGTTAGAATTAGCATCAACTGTGTATTGAAAAATAGTCATTGTCCCAGAGTTTCAACTTCCACAAGTGAAACACTACGACATTATCCTGGAGATTCACTTGTGGAATTTGAAACTTCGGGAGTGTGACTATTTTTCAATCACAAGGGTAGACGTCCGATTGATGTAATGGTACCAAAGGACTTGTAATTGCTATCCCTCCCCTTTTTACCATTGCTAATGATTTCTAATTATGTAATTTCTTACCTATAGGAGATAGAGAAGATGGAAGAAGAGTTGGAAACAAAAACTGATCTCATAGCTAAACAAGAGAGACTGATCCAAGGATGGAGGAAGGGCTTAAAGGACCAACTAGATAAACACATCATGGAGTTAGAAAAGGTGTAAACCATAGATAACTTTTTTATTGTACTATTTGTGATTCAATTTGAATACTTAAATGTTGCCTTGTTTTTTCCAACAGCATTGACATACATATGATTTGACAGAACAAGTCTTGTTTCTTTAGGTAGAAGCACTCAAGAAGACAATCTTATTTCAATTTCCGACTTTCATCGTGTTAACTGACTTAACCACAATACTTATTCAAAGACAAGTATTTTTAGTGAGGGGTTGTTTGGTATGGAGAAACTTATCCCATTTCTGTAGTACAAATGGTGAGATAACAAATTCCAAAACTAATTAATACACCTAAACAAACATAGAATAGAACTTCATTATATTTCAAGATGAATGCATATGCAAGTCATTTTTCATGAAAAATGAGTACTCAGCATCCATACAGGGAAGCAGAAGATAAACTGCAGATCACTTTTGAGTCAAACAAGAACAGCTCCAAGGCAAAATTATTTAGAATTTGCAAAACCCACAATCATATTGTATAGTTTTCACACATGAAATGTTTTCTCGAAGACATGTCACACAGCTATACAGATGGTGAACAGAGATAGATTTGTTTACAGTGACCTAAGTCACAGTAACAACTACTTGGTAAAATACCAAACACGCAAACCACAAAGATAGAGAACATAAAATCCAAATGCAACACTTGAGTAGACTGACGACAATACTTAATATCTAGTAGACTACATTGAGAGGAGTCCATCCTGAACTCTACACACCAACACTTGGGAACGCGTTCAATTCCACCTCAGTTTTCCGAGCTGTAGGAGGCCTCGCCAGATGATGAACTCTCTAGCTGAAGCAGCTTCATCTCCTCATATGCCCATTCAAGACCAGGACAATAGTGAAGTGGCGGATTGAACCTGGTGTCAGAGATGTCATCTGGCAAAAATGCACCATTTCTTATCAAGAATTTAATCGCTTTCTTCTTTTTCTCTTTGGCAGCATGATGGAGAGGAGTCCCTGAACAAGCAAAGCGATATAAAGATAACAGTAAGGATTAGAAAAGAAGTAAGAGCATAGCCTTATGTTAGATATTACTAAAAATAATTCAGGTACTTACATGCACATGCACCCTTGGCTCGTGCATCGATATCAGCACCTCTCTCAAGCAATTCATCCATAACTCTCACATGACCTCCTTTAGCAGCAAGATGAAGTGGGGTCATACCAAATGATTTAGGCCCCCCTGCCATCACATTTGCATCCATGCCTTCATTAAGAAGCCTTCTAACCTGTCCCAAGGAAAGAAGAAATATAATCAGAAAAAAATGTAAAGTCTATACCAACGTAAAGATGGCGGAAGAGAGAATGCATTCAAAGATATATCTGTCTGATGAATTCTGTAACACCAAAAAACTTTTATAGCACAGGAAACTTGTAAAAAAGAACTTTAAAATAAAAACCCAGAGAAGCTAAGATACTGTGTATCTAAGTTTTCTCCCAATCTAAGATTTTGTCTTATGTTCCAATCTATTTTAAATAATACTAAAGCACTTTCTGGATAGGAGGCAACCATAGAGGTTTGGTGACATTTGACAACCATAGGCAGGTAGTGGTGACAAAGAGAATTAAAGGATACAGGAAAAGGCAAGGTGAGGGGACTGATACATACGATCAGGGGCCTGAATTTGGTTGTGACCTGTCATAAGCGCAGGATAGGAACCAACAAACATAATTTTGCTTATATGCTAACAAAACTCATAGGTCAATGAGTTACATCACAAGCCACAACCATACTTATATATGACTTTAGAAGGTTAATTGTGTTCATTTTTATTTTCCATTAAGTACCCCTAGGCCCTAGCCCACTAATAAGAGGGCTTTGGTTTCCCCGACCTCACCCCAGACACACACAAATCCAAAAAAGAGAAGCTGAACATTAACTCATACTTCCTCTCCCATCTGCCCCATCCCCCAAGAGTTGTTGGAGATGTTGATTGAAAGATTCACTGATTTTGTGGATTATGAAGTACTCCATTTGTTACTACAGAGAAAACATGTGCTTTAAAGGAGGAGAAGAAAAGAACCAAATTAACTTTTAGTCCTTCTTCGCTCTATTGGCATGACACTTGGAGACAACAAATCGATGTCAATACAGTAGCTAAGCACAACGCCAATGAGTCTTTTATATACAGTAGGACTATTTTTGCATTGACCGACAACCTACCACAACCCTCCCCCCCTTAATAAAAACCTATCATACAATGAAAAGGCTTTGATGTTGGGCCTATCTCCTTAGTTATCATCTCAAAATCCTTATGTTCCTATTAGTATTAACTCAAATATCATATAATGTATATTTATAACAAATTGTCCAATAGCAAACCATAATCAATAGACATATCATACTATTAAACAGCAGTAATTGCACACGAAATTAAGCATCTGATACATGCTACATACATGAAAGATAAATTACCTGTTTCAGGTCACCTTTCCGAGCAACAATGTGAAGTGGAGTCCAACCGCGATCATCCGTATCACCTGCAGTCATACGCATTCTTCTCGATCGTCGAGTTGAACCAACCTGATCCTCCTCCATTTTCCTCTTCTCCGCTTCCCTAATAAACAAAGCTCCAAAATCCAATCCTTATTACCACAAATTGAAACAAATACTCACTCCAATTCTATTCTTTCTTGCAGAATCTTCTTTCACCAGTGTCCGGAAGAGAAATTTCGAAAAACTAATCAACAACAAGTCTAAAGACTACTTGTATATCAGTTACTGAATCTCAATACACCAAAACAAGACCTTTTACATAAAACTAACAACTTTGACCAACAAGATTGATCTGTCTTCCGACTACGAGAAAAACCCAGAAAAGTCTTCAATAGACAAGACCCAAAACAAGTGATAATCTTCTTAAACACCCTTCAATTTTACATGATCCAGGGGCAAACAACCAAGAAAAAATTAGGGCTTTAGCGAGAGGAATGATTAGCCAAGTTGTAAGGACCAAAAGGGTTCAATCCAGGACCAAAAACACGAAGATTTGTAAGCTTATTGAACACACAAGATGAAGTGAAACGAAGGAATGCAGAGATTATCATTATCAATTCAAAAAACCAGCAAACACTATATATATAATAGCTGTTTTTTTACGGGAAAAAAAGGCTATTCTATGAATCCTTGATGAATTTGGAATATTTTTGGAGGTTGCATATGTGTTGATAAAGGGATTTTCTTGTTTGATTAGGTTTGGGGTTTGAAGGAATTGAGAGGACGAAGGAAGAAGAGAAACCCTAGAATTTTTGAGGAGGATATTTGAGAATGGATGGTTTAGGATATTTATATTATTTTTTTATTTTAATTTATGTCATATTATGAAATTTGAGAAGTTATTGAAATTTTTATATGATTTTTAAAATATTTTAAATTTTTAGCAATTATGATTTGTAGTACTTTTTTTTAACATAATTTTGAAAATAATATTTATTACTCTGTTTGTTCTAATTTATGTGGCACACGCAGAATTTCAAATATTAACCCTTTTTTATATGTCTCTTTAATATATTAAGTTGTTAATTATTGTATTTT
>JAJOOR010030484.1:0-11477 GCA_036250505.1 Solanum acaule | reverse complement strand
GAGAAATACAAACTTGTTCACATATAAATTGAGATTGAAATATAGAATGAATACCCAATAAAATACAAAATTGTTAGCATACAGTTAGGATGAATACAAATTAAGAAGGAAATACAAACATAGTGGTTTACTAATTGAGATTGAAATACAATGTAAAAAACAAAAAATGTAAAACTTGTTGATATATAGATAGAATGAATACACAAATAAACTGTTGATTAAGACATTGTAGACAGACATATGCTTTCCCCAAATCTAAAACCCTAAAAGAAAATATAAATGTATTAAAAATCAAACAAAATAAACATATGAATGAATTTGTAGATTCTAATAAATCTAAAATATTAAAACGAAATCAGAAAAAAATCGAAAAAAAATTGTTTAATCGACTAAAAATCTAAAATACATAAATTTTACATGAATATGTAAACAAACTTGCATAAAATCGAAAAAATTAACGGGAAATCCGTAATATGTACAGTGCGAAATATAATTCATAAACGGTGATATTGAAAATAAATCAAAAGAAATCTAAATAACTAATTGAAATACATAAATATTAGATGAATATGTAAACAAACTTGCATAAAAATCAAAAAAATTGACGGAAAATTCGTAATATGTACAATGCGAAATATAAATCATAAACGGTGATATTGAAAACAAATCAAAAGAAATCTAAATAACTAATCGAAATGGATAATGGAAATTACCTTGCCAACCGAGAAATCTGCTTGAATTAATAAAGAGATTTCGTTTAACAATAAATAAAATTTCTTGATGAACAACAATTTAGCACCTTGAAGAAAGATAAACTTGAAACGTGAAAGGTGGGGAAGAAACGTGAATGGTGATGAAAAAAGATAATGGTATTGGTTTAATTTTATTTTTTTCACTTTAAACGGTTATTGGTATATAATTTGGTCCAATATAAGACTCTTTCCATAAATAAAATTAATTTAAAATACTAAAATCTGAATACATATTATTTTATAAAAATGTTGTCATTCTGCCATTTTAAATAAATATTTTAAAGTGTTGTTATTTTAACTAATTATGTTAGGTATTATGACTTAATTGCTAATTTTTCAAGGGGATATTGCTTACTTTTTTTTTGAAAATTTATAAAATTGAAATTGAAGATGAAGTTACGTTTAATTTATTTTATTTTTTGCAAAAGAGAGAATAGAACATTTTTCTCGGAGCACTTGTTCAACTTGGAGTTGAAAATGGAATAGCAAAACAGGTTTGGAATAGTTTTCTAAATTTGAAATCCAATAACTCAAAGTTAGATTAAAATCTTTATAATCAAACACTTAATTTTAAATAAAATAACAAATTGTTTCAAAAATAAATAAATAATTCTCACAGCCAAACAAGTAGATTTTCCTTCCCATTTACAAATCATGCAATGGCTCTTATCCAATGTAAAATAAAATAAAATGCAAAAACTAATTTGTGTATGGCTATTGTATAAATGCATTTAGTACTTACTCTCTACAAGAAAATTCATGAGTAGTTTAATTATTTCCTTTGGTGAATAACTGTTGATTTACGTTTATAGTTTGGTATGGTTGGAAGGAAAGTACCTAATAATTGAATATACATTTTTTTATTTATTTAGTTGTTTGATACGTGAGATAAGAATAATAATCTCGAGATAAAATTTGAAATTAACTACTATATTTCATGTTTGGTCCCGCACGAGGCCAGAGTGGGCTCAACGGTCAGCTTCTATAATTCGCCCGATCTAGAGAGATATTACAAGTTCTCCATTACAGATTCCACCACCTTTCGAAAATATTTCATTCCATCATTGTACTAAAATGACGAACAACTATTCCCATATTTAACAAAAGATGTAATAAAATACCTTTTTAACTCATATTATATCGTTGCTTAATAAATATTTTCATTTCCCTTGCTCTTTTTTAACTACAACCAAACAAATGAAATGACGACATGTATTTCTTAATTTTTACTTTTCCTCCCCAACCTAGCTAGTTTTGTTTTTTACATACCTAATAAATTTGTTTTTAAAATTTATAAAAAATGATATTTTCAGATCTTATAATTTATAATTAAAATCTTTTTTCCACAATTACGACAAATTAAAATGATTTTTTTATGTATATATCTATACCAAGCTTTTGAACATATGTATATTTTCATCTGAGAAAACTATGAAACCAAACTATATATGGTATTTAGTTATTTCCTGGACATTCCATAATTGCACTATCATTTAGTTGAAAAAAAAAAAAAAAAGAACCAATGAGAGTTTGATGGAATGATAAGTATTTATTTATTCTTAATCAGAGGTCTCGGGTTCGAGTTTCCCTAAAAATGAAGTTGTCTTTGTTAAGGAGCAATTTACCCCTCAAAGTGGAACTTCACGGTGTAAATTTAGATTTAGTCGGGCTCCAATATAAATAACGGATTGAAAAAAAAAATTGTTTCATGCACCAGAAAATGACAAAAACGGTTCCTTCGAGGCATTTTCAAAGTAGTTTCTTACATATAATTTTGAACAATTTTGCTTTTTTAAGTTTGTCAAAAAAAAAAAAAGAGACCTTTTTAATGTCGATCATTTTTTCCTAACAAACTTCACCTGTAGATTTAGAGGAAATTTCTTTCTTTAAAAAAAAAATCGATTTACCCATATTTGTGAGAGACAAAAAATGCTGGTATTTGACAAATTAAAAAGACAAAAACTACTCACAAAAAATAATTTAAGAATTAGTTTAAATCCACCCCAAACATAAATTAAAGGACCACTTCTTCTTCTTTTTTATTGATTTCCATTCGATATTCATATTAAAGTTCAATTAAATTTAAATTCACGTTAGGAAGTCCCACATTAGAGGGTAAATTACTCTATAACAAAGGCGACTATGTACTCAGAGAGTCTCGAACTTGAGACCTCGGATTAAGGATGAAGAAGTATTTATCACTCCAGCACAATCGTCATTGTTGGTTTATGTTATTTTCTCTACCACGTAATGCTAGAAAGTTTAATCCAATTGAAATTTCACTTCTATCATGTACATATATTTGAGAGCTCGATCATAATAAGTTAATTGTTCTTATCATGCTATGAATAATTTTGATGCAAATTAAAATTTCTTTTTATAATTTTTTACACGTCTATACTAAAAACTCAACAGTTTGATTGATGTAAAATACAATAATTTGTTTAGGGTACTAAATTTTTTAATTGGGTTTCCCTGATTGACAATCTTGGCATTCTCTAGTTCTGAATTTCAAAAAAAAAAAAAACGGATAAAAGAAATTTAGGAAAATAGTAATAAAACTTGTTACTATGTATATTAAACAAAAAAAAGATACGAAGAGTTTTTTCCCCTCCCATCTTACATGGCAAGAATACAACTCAAAACTTACGTTACAAATTTTTAGCCCAAAAACAATTCGGTATTTAACCATATATAAAACTTTCAAAAAAAATTTATAAGAACATTTTAAAATTTAATATATAACATTATACTTCAATATATAATATGATATGAAATTATAAAATGTGTGTATATAAATTCATATACAATAACAAACAAATTTATATACTATTAAGGTTCGTTTGACAATGCGAGATGAAATCATGAAATAAGATGAAGTTTTATTTGGACATGCGATTTGGGGTAGATATAAATGTTGAGTTGTTTTTATAAAATATAAACTAATTGTGGGTCAATTTTTGTATTTGAAAAATCCAAATCACGATTTGAATTTTTCAAATCATAATTTTTGAAGAATATGAATTTTATCTCATGATTTTATATCGCATGTTCAAACGCCTACTAAAATTTTGAATATATAAGGTAACTTCATGAACTATACCATAATATAATTATCTAAATAAAATTAAAAAAGGTAGGGCGAAAGTTAAAGTATATCAACCCTTTTCTACTTTCATCATTGCTTAATAAATCAAATAAGAGAGGTAATTTTAGAGAAAAGGTCCAAAATAGTCCATCATCTTTGGGTTAAGACTCAAAGTCATCCTTGAGTTTTCACATGGAGCACTAATAGTCTCTCATGTTTACAATATTGGTGCATTTTTGGTCCTTCCCTAAGCTTTTGCCTATTTTTTAACATTAATTTTGTCCATTATTTTATGTAAGGAATGTCCCATTGTCTTTTTTATACATTTAATAGAAATAATAACTCTATGTGAGAGAAGTGAGAAGAAGAACACTTTGTTCTATTCAGTAGAAATATTACTGCAGCTAAACTAAGAACATTTTAACATATGACATTGCAAGAAAAGAAAAATGTGTACTATTGCACGTGAAATCGTTGTGATGAACCTCTCGACTTTACCTGCAATACGCTTTTTACTAAGCAAAATGAGGTGTTTTTCTTATTACAATCTCTCACATGAAGTTATTATTTCTACTAAATATATAAAATGACTATTAAACATTCCATACATAAATTATGGATAAGATGATAAGATCAATGTTAAGAAATAGGCAAAATTTTGAAGGAGGACCAAAAGTGCACCAATGTTGCAAACATGAGGGACTACATGTGAAAACTCAAGGATGACTTTGAGTCTTAACTCAAAGATGAGGGACTATTTTGGGCATTTTCTCAGTAATTTTATAATTTTTACTTTTCCTTCTTCTTCTACTTTTAAAAATGTTTTTCATTGTTTTTTTCATTTTGATTTTTAAATAAATAGCATATTATGCAAATTGTTATTAGTGGTAACACGTATCACATTTTTTACAACGAATATTGAAAAAAAAATACAGCTTATAAATAAACGATAACATATTCATTATTTAATGTAATTTCATAAATGAGGTATTGAAAAAATGATTTATACACAATCTTATATTTATCGTGTAAAAATAAGAGATAATTTTCAAAAGAAAAATTTAATCACCTGATATAAATATCGAGGTAATGTTTTTTCTCTACCATATTTGACATTTCCCCAATTTCGACATTACTCAACAAACCAAATAAGAGAAATAATATTTCTAAGTTTTCCCTTGTTTTTTTCATTATATTTTAAAAATAAATATGCATTAGACATTATTAGTAGTAGTGTAAGGCATGTCACAATTTCTCGTGATGTATGTTGAAAGAAAAATTCAACTAACAAATAATAACAATATATTTAATATAATTTTACAATGTATCGAGAAGTTGATATGTATACAATCTCAT
Organism: Solanum acaule; assembly: GCA_036250505.1. NCBI lineage: Eukaryota > Viridiplantae > Streptophyta > Magnoliopsida > Solanales > Solanaceae > Solanum > Solanum acaule. The sequence goes on along the minus strand of JAJOOR010030484.1, from coordinate 6,281 downwards.
CCCTATCTTGTAAAGATAAATAAATTATTTATGAAAAAAAATTAGTTACTAAATATAAAATATCGCGAGTAAATACTTTTCTCTACCATACTAATTATTTTTCCAAGTTCAGCATTGCTTAATATAACGAATAAGAGAAGGAAAAGTTCTATTTTTTAAATTTTGAGGGGAAGGGGGACACTAAAATATTGAACCTAAATTTGAGGTACAAAAATAGTCTAGTCTTTTTTAAGAAAAATATTTAACTTCTTAATCTGATAAATCAATATACATTATTATTTACAAACAAATAATTAAGTAAACAAATTAAGGATAAATATGAAATTTTATTATTTTAATCCATGTATAACGAATAAGATACATCTTAATCATGTATAAAAAGTTGCATTAGTTTTACTATGGGGATAAGGGTCTGAAAAATATCCAACTTTGATCGAATTTGTTATTGCAATACTAAACTTTCATGATGACCTATTACCTCTTTGGACTATTTAATACCGTATTTTTTTTGGAATCGAAGAAAGAAAAAATTTACCGGAGAGTTTTACGAGAGAATAAAAAAACTTTGTTACTGTGGAAGAGTTTCAACCGAGGGAGGCATAGATTTTACATTTTTAAATTGAACTTGCAAAAAATTTTCAATTTGTTTTTCTCAGTGAAAGATGTTTAAACCAGGCTTAGTCAGAAGTTGTTCATACTTCAAGTGAGAAAACTATTTGTTTGTGTATTTTGTCGTCCACCAACTTAACAAGTGAATTGTTGAAGATGCAGTAAAAACTGGAGTTTTTGATGAGGGTTACAAACAAATTTCTCTTTTTCATTCTGTAGGTAAATATACGTTACAACATTTCCCTTTTCATCTTCCAGCATCACCCTTTTTTTTTTTGGTAAAAATATTTGCAGGTTATTAAGTTAACCCTTTTTGCAATCACTTTGAGCACGGGTACAAATGTTCATCCTAATCGTCAATCAAGAAACAAGAAGTAATAAAAGGGGTTTCTGATTGGTGATTTTCAATGGATTGCACAGGTGATTTGATTTCCTTTCTATAAAGAGGTGATAAAATGGATATTTTCGTTTCCTCTGTTCTTTTCTAACCATGCCTCTGTTTTAATGTCTTCTCTTACTTCTCAGGGCACATGAACAAGTGCTAAAGCCACAACTTCTGTTTATCTGGAGACCAGAAATCAACAACTAACTACATATGTTAGATCAAAAGCATTTTACATGCTATGCTTATCATACACATATATGTCTAATGATATTACATGTTGTCAAGTTTTCTTTATCTGATGAATCTTTATGTTTCCTTGAAAAATGTTACATTATCTCCTATTGGATAGCAGCAATTAGAACTGAAGAAAACTTTAAGTTTGAAGATTTATGCCTGCCATTTGGACAACAAGTTCTCCAATAAATGCTAATGATAGGATATGCAGTAGGTTTTCACCATTCTTAGCTTTCATTAACAGGAGAAGTGGAATTGGATAATTCTGTTCATCAAATCAGAAGCTTCAGACACGTCTCAAGGTGACTAAAATTTCAGAATTCTCTCTTTTTGCACGACTATAATGAAAATTAAGAGCTTTCATTCCAGGTTCTCTTATTTGGTTCATACACTAGCAGCAAAAAATGCTTGCATCTGGATATCATCTCAGCTACACTTATAGTTCTTATTAAATCTTCCGTGCCATATATCTTTGGATTTAGGTATCCCACTCAGACTCCTTGCTTATTTATCTCAACAAAAATTTTCAAGTACAGAGGCAATCTTGGTCGTGTTACAATTATTCCACACGATTGTCTTTCTGTTCTAATTTTGAGTCATCAAAACTATGGAGATTACACATTTTTGTAATTTTGTTTATCCTTGAAGAGAATTGCATGTTTTTGGTCCTTTTCGAGAGAGATACTAGGGAATCTTGCTGCACAATTTAGGTGCCCAACCTCTTATCACTTCCACTTCTAAAGTTAGTCGTTTGGAAGTCGTAATTTGGCAAAGAGGACTCTCCTGTGCTTCCATTCCTTCTTACTGTACTTCTAGCTCAACCCAACTCGGATAGCAAGAAGTGGGTCAACACCAACTGCAAAACATTCAATACTTTCATGCAATAAAAAAAAGAATAATTTGTTGATTTTCCGTATCTATTTTTCCTGCAATGTGACCGCTCTTCGCGTAAAAGCTCCCCTAGGTTCTTGCAATGATGATTAACAACTCAAGGATCATCGAGTGTATTTTCCGTGCAACAACTTTTTTACTTCTTTGTTATTTGTTTAACCAAGATCTTAATACTCTTTGTGATACCTTGTTATACCCAGTGGCGGAGGCAGCATGTAATGAGGGGGTCATCCGACCCCCTCGGCGAAAAATATTACTATTTATACATGGTTAAAATTATTTTTTAGGTATGTATAATAGATGTCGAACCCCCTTTCACTAGTTCGTGTGTTTAGTTTTCAGATTTTGAACCCCCTTATTAAATTTTCTGGCTCCGCCACTGGTTATACCATTATACCACCTCTCCTCGGTGATGTTTTTTTCATATAGCTTTTGTTATGGTTCAGCTGACAATCAATGACACACAGACATATGGTAGATATGCAACAACTGTTGAAACGAAAGATGAATTGCATGAGGTGCAGGTTGTTGATGAATGTAAAGCATCAGAAAATAAAGAAAAATTAAAAATATCTGAACTTGTGAGGATTTCAGGATGTACAGGTACCTTCATATTTCGATAAATAATTAAACCATGTACTTCTTTACACATGTCTTTAAATATCTCTGTACTGATTGTTTACCAACTGCTTTGAGGAACAAGAACAACTACCAAGTGCCATTGTCGGATTCAGGGTCATAAAATTAAAATTACACCATAAAATATTAAAAATAACTAAAATGTTCCATCTTTGGCTTCTTCGACTCTAATAGCTTCTTAGATGACTCTAATAGAATGAGGGCTCTCATTTGAGCATGTCGCATTGAATTCGTAGCTCAATAGAGGTGCTTAAAATAAACAATTATATCTATGCGGAGTGCTCTTTTCTGATTCTACAAGAGAAAATATGATAGTATCATAAAGTGTGATAGCTTAGTTCATAGCACTACCGAGAGTTGTATACCGCATCATGGACTATTTGAATCTCCTTCCATATTTGAATTGTTTTTGCCGAAATGTAATGCTTCCTCATAGTTACATAGTAAAATTGCAATGACTGATTTCAGAAATTTGGCTAGCCACCATCTCAATTGACTGCACAGAATTGAATTTTTAATTGTTCATATCTTTAGTATGTACTGGTTATGCCACCATTTGGGAACCTATTATCTGTTGCAAAGTATAGTTAATAATTGTTTTTGTTGCTACACCCTCCCTTTTTGTTCATTACATCTAATCCAGGGAATGCATGGATAGATTTAATATAAGCAAATTGAAATTCAAATTAGATACAATGAGTTGATAAATGAAGCAGATTTGACAGTTTACAGTTGCATCTGAAGATAAATAAAAACTTACTACAACCACAATAACACAACCGGTGTAATCTGACTAAGTAGAGTTATGGGGAGGTAAAGACTAAAGTGTACATAGACTTTACCGCTATCTTGGAGATAGAGAGACTGCTCAGCGAGATTTAAAAAAACTCACTTATATGAGACAGGAATTTCTTGTTATAGAGCATGTGTTTGTACCCAACCACCAAGGCTGAAACTATACATATAATCTTTACACCAGTTTAAGATATGGAGGACACAGGCATTGTCAGGAAACATTCCTCCATGCACCTTCACTATATTTGTGCAAAGATGATGAAGTTGGGATTCATATCAGGAGTTTTATTTTGTTCAAAAGGTTGTGATATCATAAGATAAATGAGCTTTGTTTGTGCTATAGTTTCCTGACGTGCAGCCTTAAATATGAGTGTTAGCAGGTGGCTAAAACTAAACATATCAGACAAATTTCTTTTAGCATAGACATGTTTAGTTAACATCATCATATTATTCTAATTCCTTTAATAGATAAAGATTTCTGAAAATTTCACAGCAATATGGCTTTTTCTGATTCTAATTTATAAATATTATTAATAATATGGAGTTTAATTTTGTACTGTCTCAATGATTCTGTACTTATGTAACAATTGATATGCAGATATAAATATTCTCCATGGTTTCTTTAGTTGCATTTCAGCATTGTCAATGATGACAGACGCAACTAAGACATTGAGCATTTTGAAATTTTACTTTCATAACAATTAGTATGTTGTAAAAGATTTGATAATCACAATGCTCAACTTTTTTAGGTGCATTACGTTGGGTCTCACCATTTATTTTTTTTAATAATTTACTTATACTTATTGTAACAGTTACATTATTGTTTCAATCACAGATCAACTCCTTCCACTTCTCAGGAAGTTGAAATACAAGTGGACCTACCCAGCTACTTCCATAACCTTCAGCTTATGAAAGACCAAAAAAGACTGATATGTTTAAAGAAAACAACTTACTTAGCCTTTCTACCAAGCTTTCAGTATAAGTCTTCTCAAACTAAATGTAACTTACTATAATATATTCATCATTTTATCTATATTTGCATCTCTATACTTAAAAATGGCACGGGCACCTTTATCTACTGCATCACTAACGTCCGTTTTTCCTCTTTATTAGCAAGCTTACTGTATAACCTCGCACAAAAGTAATGTAATATATTTAAAACATCACCACGTCTTCTTTATTTTCACACCAATACAAAATTCGCGCACGGGCACTAACCCCCTAGTAAATCAAATAAGTGAAGGAAAATTTCTAGTTTTTACTTCTCTATGCTTATTTCTTTTTTCTTGCATAATATATAAATTTACGTTCAAATTTGTCTTTAATTGATAATTAAATAATTTGATTTTACGTATGCACATCTAGGTATTGTAACTCTTTTTCATTATTTTTGTTGAACACTCTAACTTACAAAATGATTGTCTAAACACCTCCAGAAAATTATGTCATATAGAGACACAATAATAGAGTGTTTAGTTGCTATTTGAGATTAAACTGAGGTGTTTTAAAAAATAAATAAATCACGTGATTAATTAAATATCGAAGATGAATAAATATTTTTCTTCTAATGTAATAAGTATTTTTTCATTTTTATCATTGCTTATTAAACCAAATAAAAGAAGAAATTTTTAATATTTTTAATTTTCTACGCTTTTCCTTTTATTTTTCTTCTCAATCTATTTTTTAAAATAGATAATACATTAGACAAAATATTATAATCGGATTAATATGTCACATTTTTCACAATGCGTGTCACATTTTTTACGACTCGTGTTGAAATAAATTCATATAATAAATAAATAATAACATATTCAATATAATTTTATAACTAAGATATTGAGAAGGTGATGTGTACATAATCTTACCTCTACATTACGAAAATAAATTGATTGTTCTCGAAAGAAAAAATTAGCTACTTAATATAAATCATGTGTGAAAAAAAATAAAATCTACTGTAATAAATATTTTCCTAATTTCATCGTTGCTTATTAAATCAAATAAGAGAATAAAATTTTCTAATTTTTACTTCTCTACATTTTTTTTGGCATAATATTCTATATATAATAAGCTAGAATGCAAAGAGAATGCAAAGATTTTTATATCTATTTAGTTAAATTGTAACTATCTTGTTAGCTTTCAACCAAAAGGAGTGCTTCTTTTAAAAAGATTTTTATATCTATTTAGTTACATTGTAACTATCTTGTTAGCTTTCAACCAAAATAAATACTTCTTTTAAATAATAAGTATGTCATTGTATGAGCTATTTATTACTCATTTTTCATCTGACACATAGTTTACGAAAGTAAATTAGATTTTGAGAAAAAAACATTAACTGATACTTGAAGTTGTCCCATATTTTCAAAAAGACACTTTAATTTTGCGTGCGTCCTATTACCCTGCAAAACATTCAAAATCACAATAAATACACATTTTTTACACAATATTTCCACTTTGAACAAAAATATCCTTCGAATGTGCAATTTCTTAAAAACAAAAAGTGGGACCCATTATTGATGTATTGAAGGATGCTTTGGTAATTTCCTATGATGAATTCGTTTTGTTTGTTTCTTTTAAATTTATCTTACTATACTAAATAATTGTATAAAATATTATAAATCACGATAATTAATTACTTAAATATTTAAAAGATATAAAAATATATAAAAGATCTGATTGACTCTTCAAATTTTACCGGTGACACATAAATTGGGACAAATGAAATAATATA
>JAJOOR010030481.1:0-12457 GCA_036250505.1 Solanum acaule | reverse complement strand
ATCATCCATGGAGATCTAACAAAAGATCTTTCAATGGAAAAACTGAATTCAGGCCTCCTCCACCTTTCTTAAAGGGAACTGATGTGCTTAATAGCTTATATGATTTTTAAAATGTGGTTGGAAAGAAGAGAAAGAGATCAAATGATGGCCCATGGAAAAAAAGATCAATTTTTTTTGAATTACCTTATTGGCAGCACAACTTGTTATGCCACAACCTTGATGTAATGCACATAGAGAAGAACATAGTTGATAGCATACTTGGAACTCTTTTGGATATTTCTGGCAAAACAAAGGATCATGCAAAAGCCCGGTATGATTTGAAAGATATGGGAATCAGGAAGAACCTTCATCCAAAAGATACAGAAGATAGTAAGAGAGCAAAGTTTGCAAAGGCGTGCTTCTCAATGACAAATGGAGAGAAATCAATTTTTTGTGGAGTTTTAAAGACGGCCAAGCTACCTGATGGTAGTGCCTCCAATATATCTAGGTGTGTGCACTTGGATGAAAGAAAAGTGTCTAATTATAAAACCCATGATGCTCATTTCCTGTTACATTACTTGCTTCCAATACCAATTAAAAGCATTCTTCCTGATCATGTGGTTATTCCTTTGATTCGTCTTAGTTCCTTCTTTCGTCGTTTGTGTCAAAAAGTAATCACATTGGAGGAACTGGATTGCTTAGAAGTAGATATCATAGAAACAATAAATCAGTTGGAGCAAATATTTCCTCCTTTATTTTTTGATATAATGATTCATTTGCCTATCCATTTGGCGAATGAAGTGAGATTAAGAGGTCCAGTTCAAAATCGATGGATGTATTCCACTGAAAGAGAAATGGGAACATTCAAATCATACATCCACAACAGACGTTATCCAGAAGGTTGCACAGCAGAGACATGAGTGGGAATAGATTGTATGAATTTATTCTCTAAATATCTGCATGGGGGTGTGCATACCAGATTTAACAGAAGGGCTCGAAATAATGATGAATGTGACCCAAGTGATGCAGAAACTGTGAGTTTGTTTCCTAACAAAGGAGTTCATTTAGGAGCAAAGAAAACTGATCCATTCATTTTAGATAACAAGTCACTAAGTCAGGCACATGCATACTTATTGGGAAATTGTGACGAGATTCAAGAATATATTAGGTACCGTAATTTGAATATAGTATTCTTTTTGTATAATTAATTTTTAACTTATTTTATTTATTATTTTAACAAAAAAAAGTACATGTTGTGTAGAGAGCATGAGCAAGAGGTTAATAATCAGCCACGAAGATCTGAATGGAACAAGGCCAAGAATCATTGTCAAAACTTCTCTCAATGGTTTGAAACTCGTGCTTTGCAAGAGGATGTGCCTGATTTGATAAAACAATTTTCTAGAGGACCAAATTCTGTTGCAAAAAGATATTTTGGGTATCTCATCAATGGATATAGATTCCATGTTAGGCAGCGTGATGCAAGGCGTAAAACACAAAATAGTGGTGTTACACTAGTTGCCTCAACTGCAAGCTTTGCAAGCTCAAAGGATAAAAATCTGATTGCTGCATATTTGACTTATTATGGCAGAATAGTTGATATTGTTGAATTAGACTATTACGGTCATTTTAAAGTTGTTCTATTTAAGTGTGATTGGTATGAGGTTGAAAATGATGCTTATGGTCTTACTTATGTCTATTTAACAAGAGATGCTCTCAGGAAGAGCCTTTTGTGCTTGGATCTCAAGTACACCAATGCTTCTATGTGCAAGATCCATATGATCTAGATAGACATTATGTTATGAAGACTGTTTCGAGAGACTTGTTTAACATGGGTGATGAAGTTGAATCTAATCTCCCACAAAGTTATAAAAACGAGCCATCTGAACATTTGATGGGACCATCTATACCAAAAGATAATGGTGAAGTACTCTTAACAAGGACTGATGTACCAGAAACAATTATTGATGTGCCTTCGAAGGAATTTGTTACTCAACAACTTGAAGTCGAGTATGAAGAGGAGTTTGAAGATGAGTCTGCAGATGAATTTGAAGACGAGTCTGAAAATGAGTATGAAGATGAGTTTGAAGATGAGTCTGAAGATGACGCACAATGAGTTTCATTATTTTTGTGATGACCATATAGTGCTCACTTACTTTTTTGTAATTTAATTATTTTTTTGGTACAAACACATTAAGATATCTAATATGTGGAATTGAAGATTAGATCGCTACAATGTTTAAGTATTCTGTTGGCATTTTTCATGCGCCCAATTGTTGTTTGGTTAAGTAATTTATATTGGCTTCTTATCTAATTATTATTTTATTGAGGAACCTGTACTTCTAGATGAATATTGTTTTATATGGTTGTTTGTTATTTATATACTTATTTGTTTCCTTTTATTATTAGGCAGTAGGCATTAGAGGCAGAATAGTGAGCTCTACAATTTGAAGTCGCTCCTGGTTTTGTCGCTGTCCTGAGTTCATGTACCAAGAGAGGTACAGCTATTTACCTTTAATTTTTCCTTGTTTGTTTCAGACCAAGAGTGTTATGCGTTGTGACTGAAATAGTGAGCTACTAGTTTGTATTAGTTTCTTAGTTGATATGATTTTATCTATCTTCTTTAAGTTAACTGAGGATCCTTTTAGTTTGTTCAAGATGGTCTGTAGTTCATTCAGTCGCGATTTTAAGTGTGCCTGCTATGTGTTCTGGGTTCTTGAAATGGGGTTGTAAAATCTGGTTGTTTACCTTTCTCTCCAAGTGTGGCTCAGTTCTCTTTTGAGCATCTTTTAACTTGGTCGTTGTATATCTCCATCTGATTGTTCTCAAATGCTATCTGATGCTATTAGGCTTCAAGTTCTAATGTTCAATTTGATCAAAAATAGTTTGTCTAGGTCCTGATTTTGTTTGAATTTATAGAATCAGTTTAGTTGGGCTCCTGCTTCCCTGCTAGGATATTATGTCTCTACAAGTTATAGAATCAGTTTATATATAGTGCCGGAAGTTCTGGAAATTCTGGAAACTCAGCTGCTGCAATATTATACAGGGTTGGAAATTCTGGAAATTTTGGAAACTCTGGAAACTCAGCTGCTGCAATATTATACAGTACTGGAAATTTTGGAAACTCAGCTGCTGCAATATTATACAGTGCTAGAAATTCTGGAAATTTTGGAAACTCTTGAAATTCTGGAAATTCTGGAAATTCTGGAAACTCTTGAAACTCAACTGCTGCAATATTATACAGTACTAGAAATTTTGGAAATTCTGGAAACTCAGCTACTGAAATATTATACAATGCTGGAAATTTTGGAAATTTTGGAAACTCTGGAAACTCAGTTGCTGCAATATTATACAGTGCTGGAAATTTTGGAAACTCAGTTGCTGCAATCTGCTATTATCAATTACACTTATATAGCTGTTGCAATCTGCTATAATACAGTGCTGGAAATTTTGGAAAGAGTTGAGCTTTTCTATAACTTCTAAAGAGTTGGAAATTTTGGAAAGAGTTGGTGTGTGAGTTCTGCAGATGCACAGGACATAGGAAGGACAATGTTTCAAAGTAATAAGCTATCCACCTGACATCAAGTCTAAGAAAAAAACTTATAGTGAGGCATCTGGGCTGCATATGATGTGATAGATGTGCAAACGTATGTAAGTACTGAAATGCAAGCTCAAGGAACCTTCACATATGGCTTGAACACTAATGTACCACCATCTACTAGGAGTCGTCAGAATGAATCCAGGAGCACTAATGACTATGCTAAACAGTTGCTATAAATCAGTATATGTAGTAAAGTTCTGGTATCAGTGTGTTTTAACATTTTTTTACTTCATTAATAGAATTCCAAGCAATGTTGCCTATAGTCATCTATCAACCTTATATCAAAATTATATTGCTGCTACTTCTTTCACTTAAAGAACCTTATTATTTTGTAGGTTTACTTACTACAGGGAAAGAAATCAAAGAGATTAAAACAAAGCGAGAAGAATGAATTAATCAGCAATACTAAAGAAAAAGGGTTTGAATCCAAACAAAGCTCAAAGTCCACTGAAGAATCTGGATTTTGATATGCAATACCGATCAAGTGCTGAATTGGCCAACAAATTCAAGATTAAGAGAGAACAACTTGGAAATGAACGCAATGATAGAGCTAAGAAAGAGCAGGCACCAATACCACATAAAAGAAAGAATTCTGAGGATTTCATTCCACAACAAGGAAAGAGTAAATTGTTTGGGCACTGATCAGTAATTCAATCGTCTTCAAGGGAAGAGCTTAGAACCTCACATATGATTGCAGGGAAAGGACAAACTAAACAGAGGTTATTTCAATTTGGAGAGTCCATTCAAGAGAAAGGAATTAAACTTCCTATGAATAACTCTAGGTTCCAAACGTCATTCAAGGAAGGTGTTATTGCTTCAGTACATGTGACTGGAACAACACTAGGTAATGGAGAGGTACAACATGATATTGAGGATCTACTGAACATCAAACAGGTGAAGAGGAAGTCGGTCCGACCAGCCACCAGTATTGATTAGTTTCTGGATAAGCAACAAATACACAATGAACATGATATTCATGATCTACCAAATTGCAAGCAGGTAAAGAGGAAGTCGATCATACCAGCTAATAGTCTTGATCAGTTTCAGAATAATCAAGGGATACGCATAGATGATGAAACAAAACTTGATAACCACACAATAGCTGATGTCGAATTTATGCATGCTCCTATTATTAATGAACACAACAAAGGATTGGATGATCTTGTGGATCAAGAAGAACTCGGTGGAGATGAATGTGATGTAGAAGAGGAAATTGACATTAATTGTAGTACAAAAGGTATGTCTTAAACCTTGTAAGATTTATTACTCGTTATAAAAGAATATCTTATTTCCTTTTTGTTACATCAATCTAGAAATATCGAAGCCAAAAAATGTTCGAGGACAAACAACATGTAAGGATATTCACGCAAGATATTTGGAAGAAAGAAAGGAGGTGACATTTGATAAAGGAGAAGCAATGGGGCCAACTAATAAGATAGTGTCAGAATTAAGCAACTTTATAGGAACAATTGCAAGGAATCCTAGATTCATCAGCTTGATGTACACTAGTTAGCATGCGGTGCCAAATGATACTAAAAAGCACATGTGGGAATATATCAATGTAAGAACAATCACTTTTGAGATTGCATATTTTATTATTTGTTTTTACTTACTGAAGCTGACTATATTTTATTTTGCATAGTCCAAATTTCTAATTCCAGTAGAAGGAAAGAAGTGGGTGATGACTGGTCTTCATGATGCTTGGAGGCAACACAAGCAAAACATTAAAGAGAATTTTTTTGATAAAAATAGTACCCTTGAGGATATGCTAGCAAAACGTCCTGATGGCATTCCAGATAATCAATTCCACCAGCTGATCGAGTATTGGAAACACCCAACTGTTCAAGTAAGGCTAAAATAGTGCATTTCTACTCATCGACATATTTTGCATCATATATATTATTTATTTTCTTTTTTTTTTGATTTATCAATTCAATTATCTCTTTTTATTTAATAATAGGTCATATGCGAGATGAATTCTCAAAAAAAGGAAAAAACAAAAGTGGAGGCATCGAATGGGATCTATTAATTTTGCAAGAGTACGCGTGGCATTGGTAATACTTAGCTCATGACATTTCTTCAAAATTTTGAATTTCATTTTTTTGTACTGTATTAGAACATATTGATGTTTTTTTTTTAATTTCTTTTGATATAATTTGTAGCGTGCAGCCAAAGACAACAACGAAGAACCATCAAAGCCTGAAATGTTTATTGCAACTCGTATCGAGACGGGAAAGGAAATCCAGGCTGATACCCAAGTTGCAATAGTAAGTTTTTAAAAAGGATTAGTAGTGAATTTGATTCAGACTTAAAATTTATATATTGTGGAGAGTTTAACTCCATTGAATTTTATCACGTATGTTTTCTTCTTCTTCTTTTTCTTCTTCTTGTGCAAGTGCAAGGAGATATCAATTCTTTGTCGATGTCACTGAATTGTTTGGTAGGAAAAGTTGTTAAATTTTTTTAGTTCTTGATCGATATCATTGGACTGGAAATGAAACAGTACTTACAGTTCACTATGGATGCCAATTTTATTCAACAGGCTGAACTTCAAAATTGCCAAAATTCTGGGGAAACAACTGATGATGCATTTAGGGCAGTGTTTGGAAAGGAGCAGCCTGGTCGACTTAGGTGCTATGGTAGATTAGTGACAACAAATTCATTGAAGAAAGATGAGGAAATTAACAATCTAAAACAAAAGAATGCCAATGAAATCACTTCTCTAAAGGAAGAATTGAGAGAAGAAATGCGACATTTATTCACTCAATTGCTGCAAAACAACACTGGATTGAATTTTCAAGATATACCGGGTGTGTTGGATCTAACCTTGCTTCACCTGTTGATGCAAGTAGCGCATAAGCTGTAAGAGGCACAAATCTTCCACATTCTTCAAGGTCAGCTCATGATTCAATTCTTCAAAAGGTATTTTGTATTTGTTTTTCTTCTAGTTGAGCTGGTGTTCTTGGTAAAGAAGTTTTGAACTTATTTTACTATCTTGAATCTTTGAAAGTTCAGTCTACTTTGTTTTTGTCACTCATTGTCTCCTTTCAGCTTCTATACCTTTTTTTTTTATATATTTTTAGTTGTATGAGTGTTCTATTATGTTGTAGGAGGACTCTAGTGATTTTGGGTTGTAGTTGGTACTTTTTTCCCCTGTTGTTTTACTGCTTTGAACTGTGATGGTTGTTGTGAGAGATGGTTTTAGTTTTCTTGGTTGGTTTACTTTTGATTTGTTATTGGAAGGAGTCTGATCATTATCTTTCCCATTCTGCTGACTGTTATCACCTATAGGGTCTGGATGATCCTTCTTCTTTGTTTCACTGGTAGGAATAATAAGAACTTGCCTCCCAGAAACATTATCATTGTTGTCCTGAATTTTCTGCACTTGACCCTGACTTGTAGCATTAATCTGAGACCTGTTTGGAACTTTCTATTTATTCTGAATGTGATGCTGAGGGGTAGCAGGGTCTCTATGGTCTAGACTATGGTCAATCTGAGTGTTCTCATGCCCAGCATGAGACATATTCCCCCCTTTGGATACCTCATCCTGTAAATTAGTTGTGTTCTCCTGACACCCTCCTTCCAACCCTCCAATAACTTCAACAGCCTCATCCAAACAATTAACAAGGGGATTCTGGGGTAGGGGAGTAGTAGATTCAATACCTATGATCCTTTTTCTTTGATTTTCAGAACTTTTTCTTTTTTTTTCCTTGTCGGAATTATTTGACAATTGGTTGGCTGTGGAAGGTAAGTCAGTGGTTGACTTATTATTAATTTGTGTCTCCATTGCATCCTTATTTTTTGAATTCTAATTTTTAGCTCCTTCTTGATTGTTTGGTTGATCTGTATAGAAAGATCAATGAAATTATTTGTAGTAGGGAGTGCAGAATTAGTAGTCATACCTGTGTGATGAGTCTGCTGCTACTACAATGTTTCCTTAGGAGATTTTGGTCTGTCCATGCTATGTTGAACTGGCATGTAAGCTTTCCTCTTTTGAGTCTGCCATTCTTCATCAGTTGGCTTGTTGTTATTTCATTGTTTTTGGTGCTGCTGGAATTGTGAACTGGTGTTTCCATCCTCTCTATTCTTCATCAGCTGGCTTGTTGTTATGTGACTAATCTGTGCGAGTAGATCAATCTATAGACACCAAAAAAGAGTTCATTGTCAAACTTGACAATAGTAAAGAAAAATGTGAATAAGATTCACAAAACTAATTACCTTTAAGTTGGGAGTTAATGGATCAGGAAGCCTCATGTTGCGAGGAAATGCACTTAAAATTATATTTCGCATCTGTATGCAGCTTGGAGGGATAAAAAAACAAAAAATAAGAAAGAAAAAAAAAAGGAAAGAAAAGGGCATGAAAGAGAAGCCAATAAAAGGCAGAGAAGAAAAATAGAACATAGGTTCCCAGGTCAGAATATAAATTAGTAAAATAATATCATCATAGAACTTGTACTAGTTGTACCTCATACATAGTAAAAATTTTCGCACCTTTCTCTTTTTTCATCATTCCTATTTATGAATTGGTTTGGCTTCCTGTGAATTTAAGCATATTAAATACATGATTTATTTCACTAACTTATAATTTTATTTTGAATGTGCAGAAAAATGTCGGTAATTGAATTTGAATTGTGGCCAGAAGTAAACTCGATCTATTGTAGTGAACAATGAAGAGTTTTTGTACTATTGTCATATATGTTTGAATGCATTTGGTTTTGTGGAATTTATTGATAGTAGAGATCTTTAAGCAATCACTTTCTATACTAGTTATGGAGAGGATTCGTGCCGGATGGAACACGGCGCTTCGAACCATAGACTACTGTTGCTGGAATGAAACGAAGCTGTGAGCCGCATGCGGGGAGACCCGCACGTACGGTTTTTAGGGGGATCTGGTCGAAAAACCGGCCGGCGCCCACCCGACTAGAGGGACTGTGTATTGGTTGTACAAAACATGTTTCTCGAAGTTTATTTGAAATATATAGCTTCGATTTAACTATTAGTTAATTTTGTGCTTTATGTCACTTGTATATTTAATTATGTGATTATTGAATATATGCAAATAAAAAGTATTATTCTTAAAAATAAAAAATTGTGGCTACAAAATTCTACACAACATTGCCACACTTCAAAAGTGTTGTTGTAGGATGTCCAATGTTATCTTGTACATAAGAAAAGTTACACTTTATAAGTGTTGCTCTAGATGAGATATAGAAGGCAACACTTTTATGTGTGACCAATAACAAAGAAAAGGCAACGCTTTTAAGTGTAGTATATTAAGAAAAAGGTGTCGCTAATGCATCACTACAAAGCGTGCCCTTATACCTCTTTGGCTACGCTTTATAAGTGTAGCTGTGATGGCGACATTTAAAAAGTGTTGCCTAATGTCAAAGGTTATGCTTCTTTAGGCCACCCCCTAAAAAGCGTTGCTTAAAGTCCAAAAGTGTAGCCTTTTATTAAAGGCCACACGTTTTGCTAGTTTAGGCTACACTTTACTGGGGTGGCCGTAGGCCTAAAATGGTGTAGTGTTTTGCTTGTCCTCAAGTAAAACTCAAGTTCAGCAGTTCAAAAAGGATGTCTCAAATAGTGCTACACAAGACTCAATCATGAATGCACACAAAAAGACTCAACTTAATCATGCAAGGATCGATTGTGCACTCAAAGACTCAAGTTGTTACTCACCATTACTAAAGAATCTCAAGCTCACAATACTTGCTTCAAATGCAAGTTCTAGCTCAACAAAAGTGTTCAAATGCCCTCACACAAAGAATGATTCCATATTCACACACAATGGTTCAATCAATTATAGCTCCGGAATCAAGATCAACACTCACAGTCACAAAGATGAACACAGTGCATGATTTCACCCATAGGTTTGCCCGTATTTTCCAATCAACACTTGTTTCAGCTCACTCAAGATCACAAAGGTCTTTACAAGGCTTGTAACGAGGCTGAGTGCAAATGTATGGTCATTTAGGCTCAGTGACTTCAATACTCATGAAATGTGGTGTTAATAAGACTTTCTTTCCTCTTCTTTATCATTCTCATTCATGCTCAAAAGTCACCCATTATTCATATTCCTGGGATTGTTGGATACCCCATTTTCTTTGCATTTTCACAACTTTATTCCACAACTTTTTCATTCTTTTTATTCTTCATTCTTTTCTTCTTTTTCTCTCTTTTTTTTGTATGGAGGGGTTCCATTTTTCTCAAAACCATGGGTCAAATGGGACTTTCTTGCACTTCTTGATTTGCCTTCTCTTTTCACCACACCCCCAGCTTAGGCTTTTAGCCTAAGTTGGTGATGAGTCCACAAATTGGACTCATTTAGGGCTATATTTTAATAGAAATTGTGTCCTCAAATGTTTATTTTATCTCAATATCTGATGAAAACCTTTAAGTTTCAGGAATTTGAAGTTTGAAGGAAAGCATGGACACTACTTCGCAAAAAGGAACGAAAAGAACGAGAAACTGAAGGCCTGAGGATCGTCGAAGGGTCTCACTTCGCCTTTTTTTCCAGTGTGCTGAGCCCCGAAGGAGAGGATCAAGTTAGCGGAAAAAGGGAGTAGTCGGCGCATCGCCGAGGAGTTCCGTGAAGCAGTACTATGTCGCCCAATGACCCAGAGCACGACGATGCCGAAAGATGGTGCAAGGAGGCAATGAAGTACACAAAAGGGTGAATCGCTGAGTTGATCGGCGATTCCGACTAATGTCGTCGAACGATCAGCCGTAGCACAGATTTTTAAAAACTATAAATACTCATTGAGAGTTATAGCTTATCAGTTTTTGTAAGAATTTTTGGTATTAGTTTTAGTAGTAATATTAGACAATATAATTTTAGTACTTTTTACTTTTCTCTCAAGTTTGGAGAGGGTTTTGGAAAACTTGAAGAAAGGAGTACATCTTCCCCAAGTTGGAAGTGGGTCTTCTCTATTTTACTTCCTTTGCTTAAATCAAGGTTTAATTTCTTATACCCATTTGATTTCACTATCATTTTAGGTGTATTTTGTTATTTCTTGATGTGTGGCTAAAACCCCCCATTCATGGGGTGTGATTTAGCAAATATTTGTTGATATTATTATTGGGTCTTGCTTGCTGATAGGTTAGATGTATTTTAATGGTGATTTCACCTAGTGGTTGTGGTTTAATTTAATGGGTTTGTAGTTGCAAATACACAGCCACCCATGTGTTTTTGGCTTGCCCAAGAGGGAGGTCGCGAAACCAAAACCACTAGATTGATGGCCTAAGGAGTGGGTCGACATGAGGTTCAGCCTGAGAGGGTGAGCCCTAGTCCCATATCCTAACACTCAGCTCGAGAGAGTGAGTGGGGGAAGGCGTAGGCTGGTCTTCATGCGGCAAATGGGTGTTCGAGATGAACGCATTTGAAACAAGGTAAGTTGCCCGAGAGGGAACTTATTTCCATCTAAAGCTTAGCCTAGTCACTATTATCTTGCAAATTTCCTATCGAAAGCACAAACCAAACTATTTATCTCAACTTGTATTGTGGTCACACCCCAAGAACTCTTCCCAATACTTGATTTTATTGTTATTTTTGTTGTTTTTGCTATACTTGTGACAAAACCCCCAAATTGATATTTGACACTTTTGTGTCCTCCTTTAATTTACAATGTTTTTAATCGTTAATGTCTTTAGCTACGACTAGTTAGAACTCAATTTTATTTTTCTATTAATTCTCAAAACCGCTCCCTTGGGAAACGACCCCAACCCTTCGTTGGGTTACTATATTATCGATGATCGTAGACACTCGAACTGTAGGTTAGTGTCATTGGTCATGATAAGCATCAAAATGGCACCGCTGCCGGGGAGTGGGTTTACTTGAGAATTCTTAGATTAGTAGAATTTTTTGTTCTTCTTAGTTGTAGTTCACTAACTTCACTTTTAGTTTTGTTTTTCATTGAGTTGTCCATTTAGATGAGCATGGCTGAGCAGAGTAGTGGAAAATTGGTTGAAATGAGCCAAGAAGTCCAAAAGGACCTCACGTTGACTGCACTGGCATCTCAGCTAAACGACTTGGCCACCGAAATCTCAGAGGTGGAAATCCAATGCAATAGCAAAGGGAGGTACATACCCCCTCATGAGCGGAGGAAGTTTAGATATGGGGGGAAAATCGCATCGAGGACACACTTCAAATCATTGTCCAAAAGATCACCGATCAAGATCGGGTGTTGGAAGAAATGAAGGAGAATATTGAAGTGTTGAATCAAATGATCGGATCTCACTCTAGATCAATCCAGCTAATGAGGTCACTCCTGAGTTTTGCAGTGCCTCATATCCACCCAAATGACATATTGGGGTCACCTAGTGACACTAGGGCTAACCCCAATACCGGAGAATAAAACAGGAGTTGCGTCCTGCCACGACGTAAAATAAGGCGCTTCTTGGGATGCAAGCCAAGGTTTTACTACTTTTAATTACTATGTTGAAATAATGGTGTGTTGGTTTAGTAGGTTAAAGTGAGAAAGGTGTTGAGAAGTGCAAGTTAGCAAGCCAAGGATTCAGTTGACGACTCGCCGAACCTATCGACGATTCCAATTTAATCCACTATTGTGGCCCCAAAATAAGAGATGTCCTGTAAAACTCAGCGAGATGAGTATGCATTCGGCACATTGCTAAGTTGATCGGTGACAACACTAATGAAATGACCCAAAAAGTTCTTAAAAATGTGCTTTGGAAGTTACCGGAAACTTGTTTAGCTATATATAAAAAAATCCATTTCGTTTTACGAAAATCCGACTTCATATTCTTGTTTAGGGGGTCAAATTGAGTGGGAAATGGGTCTAACCCAAATTTTAGAGCAACCGTATCAAAATCCGAAATTTCCAAGTGAAGCCTTTTTCGAGGGTCTACTTTGTAGGGTCATAT
>JAJOOR010030480.1:0-13274 GCA_036250505.1 Solanum acaule | reverse complement strand
CTGATGGCCTAAAGAGTGGGTCGACATGAGGTTCAGCCCGAGAGGGTGAGCCCTAGTCCCATATCCTAACACTCAGCTCGAGAGAGTGAGTGGGGTAAGGCGTAGGCTGGCCTTCATGCGGCAAATGGGTGTCCGAGAGGAACACGTTTGAAACGGGGTAAGTTGCCCGAGAGGGAACTTATTTCCATCTAAAGCTTAGCGTAGTCACTATTATCTTGCAAAATTCCTATCGAAAGCATGTACCCAACGATTTATCTCAACTTGTCTTGCGGTCACACCCCAAGAATTTTTCCCCATACTTGATTTTATTGTTATTTTTGTTGTTTTAACTACTTGTGACAAAACCCCCAAATTGAAATTTGACACTTTTGTGTCACCCCCTTTGATATACTATGTTTTTACTCATCAATGTCTTTAGCTACGACTAATTAGAGCTAAATTTTATTTTTCTATTAATTCTCAAAACCACTCCCTTGGGACACGACCCTAACCTTTAGTTGGGTTACTATATTATCGACGATCGTAGACACTCATACCATAGGTTAGTGTCGTTGGTCACGATAAGCATCAAAATGGCGCTGCTGCCGGGGAGTCGTGTTGTTTGAGAATTTTTAGATTAGTAGAATTTTTGTTCTTCTTAGTTGTAGTCTACTTACCTAACTTTCAGTTTTGTTTTGAGTATTTGTGTGCCACAACAGGACATATGAGTGCAAACGGGGAGAATAGTTGCCAAGCGGGCCACTCAAGGTGTGGTGTTTTTCATCGAGATGACATCGATGATGGTAATAGTGTTTATAACTTTGCTGACGTGGGCGAGATGGGTGAAATTTGCATGCCAGAAGCTCACGGAAAAGTAATGTTCGAAGTTACTAGCGCAACACTCCAACTCATACATTCAAGAGGTTTATTTGGAGGGTTAGAGCATGAAGATCCATATGAGCATGTACGAAGCTTTGTGGAAGTGTGCACCCTTTTATCATTCAAGAACCTATCTCAAGAATCCAAACAATTTCGTTTATTTCCATTATCATTGACTGGGGGACCTACTAAATGGTTGGTTGAGCATCCCAACAACTCCATTAAATCATGGGATGAGCTGGTTATGGCGTTTCACGAAAGATTCTTTCCTCCATCAAGGATGATGAAGCTGAGAGACGATATTCAAAATTTCAAGCAAAAGGAGGGTGAACCAATTCACGAGTCATGGATAAGGTTCAAGAGATGTTTGCGTAAGTCCCCAACGCATGGACTGCCAGGTGAATTGCTGCTCCAATACTTTTACCGTAGTCTGGACTCGGTTAATAAATGGATAGCTGATCAATTGGTTCAAGGAGGAATAGTGTTACAATCATTTGAAATAGCCTCATTTCTCCTAGATGGTATGACTAAATAAAACCAGGCATGGTATACCAAAGATGATCAAGTTTCCCCACTATGCTTTCCGTTAACGGAAGAGCATATAGAAAAAGAAAGGGAGAGGGACGAAAACATCAAGAAGATGTTATCTCAAATGGAAATCCTACAAGAACATATGAACGGGACACATGGAGTATTTCGAGTTGAAGAGGGTTATTCTTCTGGTTACTCAAGACCGGGCGAGAATCAATGTTGGAACTCCAGAAAATACGAGAAGGGTTTCCACCCACGCTATCAACTGCGGTGTGGGAATCAAGGTTGGAATTATTATAGTGGCGAAGAACCAAGGAGATGTTGGCAAGATGGGGCCGAGCGGGATGATCAAGAGGATGACCATACTCATTTGAGTGAAAGCCTGAAATCTAAAGGGAGTGCAAGTAGTCCTCAGGTAAATGATTTGTTATCGCGCATACTTGATAAAGTTGAGGGCTCTGATGATTTGCTAAAAGGGATGAAAGATGACTTCTCATCATTGAACAATAAAGTGAATTCTCATGCTGATGCCATGAAAATGCTGGAAGGTAAGTTGAGTCTATTATCAATTCAATTAACGTCCAAAACACCGATGGACTATAGTGAAAGAGAGCTGGCTGTGGTTACCTGTAGCGGTAAAGTGGCATTAGGAAATGTGATGGAAGATAAGGATCCTCAAAAACATGAAGATGGGCAAGGTGTGGAGGAATAAGATTTACCTATTCGACAAAACCTCACTAAAGAACCACAGGAGGAAGCAGAGCAACAAGTTCAAGTTCCAAAAGTCATACACCCTTTACCCAAGATAGCTCCACCATTTCCCCAACGCTTGAAAAAGAAAAGTGAAGATGAGAAGTTCAAGAAATTTTTGTCAGTATTCAAGAGCTTATTGATTAACCTCCCTCTGGTAGAAGCATTATTGGAAATGCCGGGATACACCAAATTCATGAAAGAACTAGTTATAAAGAAAAAGAGCTTGGACTATGAAACGATTGAGGAGCCCCATAGTTGCAGTGCAATTATGACAAATGGCTCAATCACTAAGAGAGAAGATCTTGGGGAATTCACAACCTCGTGCACAATTGGCATGCTCCAATTCGCTAAAGCCTTGTACGATTTAGGAGCAAGCATCAACTTGATGCCCTATGCAATATACAAGAAACTTGGTTTGGGTGAACCAAAGGCAACCACAATGAGGCTCCTTATGGCTGATGGATCAATCAAGCACCTAGTGGGTATACTCTATGACATATTGGTAGAAGTGGATCGGTTAATCTTTCCAGCTGATTTTGTGATTCTAGATTGTGAGATCGACGCTGAAATCCCCATTATTTTGTGAAGGCTATTCTTAGCTACCGAGAGAGCATTGGTGGATGTTGAAAGCGGAAAATTGAAGTTCCGTGTGAACGATGATGAGGTGACCTTCAATATCTGTAAATCCATGAAGAAACCAAGTAATATCCATGTAATGTCTACTAAGGATGTGATAGATGAGGCAGTGGCAAGTGTGAGTCATTTAATGCGCAAAAATGAACCCCTTGAATTTGTACTTGCCAATTATGATGAATCCGAAGTTCAGGGTTACGAGGAAGTTGTAGCTACTTTATCAGGATTAGGAGCATATTCAAGGAATCCAATCAAGTTTGATATCGACCTGAAAAACAGAGAAAGTCCCCCTGCAAAACCATCAACAAAAGAACCACCAAATCTGGAGTTAAAAGCCCTACTCTCTCATCTCAAATATGCATTTTTAGGATTCAATAATACTTTACCGGTAATTATCGCCGCCAATCTTCTTGAAAGGCAGGTGAAATTGCTCATTGAAGTAGTGCAGAAGCATATAAAAGCTATTGGATGGACAATAGCCGATATAGTAGGAATTCCTCCTGCTATTTGTACTCACAAGATTCGGCTCGACAGTGAATGTACACCTAGTGTGGAACATCAACAAAGATTGAACCCTCCAATGCAAGAGGTGGTAAAAAAGGAGATCATCAAGTGGCTAGATGCAGGAGTGATCTACCCTATTGCAGATAGTAAGTGGGTAAGTCCGGTGCAATGTGTACTGAAAATGGGGGTATAACCGTAGTCCCAAATACAAAAGGAGAACTTGTGCCAACAAGACCAGTGATTGGGTGGAGAGTATGCATGGACTACCGAAAGCTTAACTCATGGACCGAGAAAGACCATTTTCCAATGCCTTTTATGGATCAGATGCTTGGTTGGTTATCAGAAAAATAGTGGTACTATTTTTTTGATGGGTACTCTGGCTACAATCAAATCTCTATTGCACCGAAAGATCAAGAGAAAACCACTTTTACTTGCCTTTATGGAACATTCCCATTCAAAAGGATGTCATGCGGGCTATGTAATGCCCCATCAACATTTCAGCATTGCATGCTGTCTATTTTTGCAGATATGGTTGAAGACTCTATGGAGGTGTTCATGGACGACTTCTCAGTCGTAGGGGATACGTTCGAAAAGTGCTTGACTCACTTTGGACAAGTACTCTGAAGATGCGTGGAAATGAATTTGGTTCTGAATTGGGAGAAATGTCACTTTATGGTAAAATAAGGTATTTTTCTTGGACATAAGGTGTCACAAAAGGGGCTGGAAGTTGACAAGGTGAAAATTGAGGTCATTAAGAAATTACCCCCGCCGATTTCAGTAAAGGGTGTTCGCAGCTTCTTGGGGCATGCAGGATTTTACAGAAGGTTCATTAAAGACTTCTCAAAGATTGCAATCCCATTATGCAAAATCTTAGAGAAGGAAGTGAAATTCCACTTTAATAATGCTTGTGTGGCTGCATTTCAGCGTTTGAAAGAGAAACTAATATCCTCTCTGATTATCATCAGCCCTAATTGGTCCGAATCTTTTGAGTTAATGTGTGATGCTAGCGGTATGGCACTGGGGGTTGTGTTGGGGCAAAAGCGCAACAAACTGTTTCACCTAATCTACTACATAAGCAAGACTCTAAATAGTTCCAAGCAGAATTATACGGTCACCGAACAAGAGTTGTTTCCTGTAGTCTATTCATTTGAAAAATTCAGGGCATACTTGCTAGGCACCAAAGTAATCGTACACACTGATCATGCTGCACTCTAGTACTTGATGGCAAATAAAGATGCAAAACCACGATTGATTAGGTGGGTACTACTAATACAAGAATTTGATTTCGAGGTAAGAGATCGAAAAGGATGCGAAAATCAAGTGGCTGATCATTCATCAAGGTTAGAAACAAGGGCGAATGTTGAGCATGAGGTTGACATAGACGACTCTTTCCTCAATGAACGGGTTTTTGCAATATCCCTCAAACATACGCCATGGTATGCAGATTTTGTAAATTACATTGTGTGTGGGATGATGCCGGATGAGTTGACCTTTTACCAATAGAAAAGATTCTTGTTCGATGTTAAAAAGTACTTTTGGGACGAACCATACTTGTTCCGAGAGTGTGCTGACCATGTCATCAAAAGGTGTATTCCGAAAGAAGAAGTGGTAGAAATTCTCCATGCTTGCCATACATCTCTAGCGGGAGGTCACCATGGTGGTATTCACATCGCCGCTAAAGTCCTCTAGAGTGGATACTACTGGCAGTCACTTTACAAGGATGCACATGAGTTTGCAAAGAAATGCTCTAAATGTCAGCAGCAAGGCGGAGTGTCGAGAAGACACGAATTACCTCTCACTCCTATTTTAGAGGTCGAGCTATTTGATGTATGGGGGATCGATTTCATGGGCCCATTTGTGAGTTCGTTTGGAAATAAATATATCTTAGTGGCTGTAGATTATGTTTCCAAATGGGTGGCCATCGTACTTCCTAACAATGAAGGAAAAAGTGTTGTCCAATTACTGAAACGCTACATCTTTGCAAGATTTGGCACTCCGAGAGCAATCATTAACGATGGGGGATCCCACTTTTGCAATAAGTGGTTCTCAATGGCACTGAGTAAATATGGGGTGAAACACAAAGTAGCAACCCCATACATCCCCAAACAAGTGGCCAAGTCGAAGTGTCGAATCAGGAAATCAAAAGCATATTGGCAAAGATAGTAAATGACAATAGAACTGACTGGTCTAGGAAACTCGATGATGCACTATAGGCATATCGGATTGCTTACAAAACACCTATCGGGATGTCTCCATATCAGTTAGTTTATAGTAAGGCTTGTCATTTGCCCGTCGAGTTAGAACACAAAGCATTGTGGGCATTGAAAGCTTTAAATTTGGACTGGTCAAAAACTTCAAGGGAGAGAGTAGAGCAGCTGAATGAACTTGATGAATTGAGACTCAGATCATATGAAAGTTCAGCCATCTATAAAGAGAAGATGAAGAATTGGCATGATGCTCGGATACTCAAGCGAGACTTCAAGGTAGGAGATTGGGTTTTTCTATACAACTCGCGACTTAGACTCTTCCCCGGAAATCTCAAGTCTAAATGCTCTGGACCGTTTAGAGTAGCGCAAGTGTTCGTCAATGGTGCCATAAAAGTTGAAGATTAGGAAGGACCTCCATTTACAGTGAACGGTCAATGTCTGAAATTGTATCTGGGGGATTGTCAAGAGATTTCATTAGTTGAATTAATATATTTGGAAGACGCTTGAAGGCGCTGCTGCACGACGCGACGTTAACCAAGGCACTGTTTGGGAGGCAACCCAATATCCCTTTAATTACTTTATTTTTATAATTGTCAAGTACTTACTTCCTAGTAATAGAATGGTATGTTGCTGGTGCAGATGAAAGTATGCGAAGTATTTGAAAAAGTGAAGGATGGCAAACAATAGATCTTGTCGGTGAGTTGCCGAAAGGGTCGGCAAATCTGACCCTATCCGCCGTTTGAGTCAAGACATCATCAAGAGGATGAAGTATGTAAATCTCGGTGAGAATTGAAGATTATTTGCGAATCACTGACCATTTTGGCGGTCACGCTAAAAACCGCCATTTGGACCTTCACAATGACTGAAGATTTTGTAAAACTCGGCGAGTCAAATGCTCACTCAGTGAATCACTAAGAGGTTCGGCGCTCTGAACTAATTTCGCCAAGTGAGCAAAAGACTGGACGGTATTTGCAAGCCATAGGTTTAAAAGTTCAATTTCATTCATTTTCTCTCACTTCTTCGTCCTATGAAACTCACACTTACACTCTAGCCTTTTATTTATTGCACTTTTAGAGTATTTTAGCTATTGAATTGTGCTCGGAGTTGGATTGCATTGCTGCCTAGCACTCCATTAGTATCTATTCGGCATCAAAGGTTGGTATCTCGATTTGAGGACAAATACTTTTTATTTGTGGTGGGGTGAGGCCCACCTTTTGTGTGTTATTTGATGTTCGTATTTTGTGATTATATTTGGGTTATCTATTTTTAATTGTATTTTTAAAACTGCTTTGCGATTGTTTGAGCTTGTGGCTCCGCTTATTTTTAAATGCAAAATGATTTTGACCCTTCCGAATTTTTTTGAATATTTCGCAAATTTTTGCCACCCTTCGCGAGTTGAATGTGGCTGTTCTTTTGCAAAAAATTGAGTCTCGGTTTTGATCAATACCGATGACTTGAATAGTGCTCTCAATTGAACGAACATGAATGCACGGCTACGATGAGGCCAAATGAAGTTGCATAAACAATATGTGAACTCTTTTCATCTCGTTGTGCTTAGCCATTTTTCAAATTGATTATCTTGCAATAACCGTTGCACACTAGCGAAAGTGCGTGGTCTTGTTTGACTTAAGTGTCGATGCCTTGTGTGATTAGCTTGCTTTGAACCATGCATGAATAAACCTAGAATTTATCCTGTTAGTCTGATTGATTTAGAAAGGTGTCCTCTTGAAATGATCTTAGGCAACTTTAAAGAGTGTGAGCCAAATTTGACATATACCTCTTTTGTGATCTACCCGTGAGCGTGTGAAACTCTTTTGAACACCCTTTGAGCCTTACCTTTCTTTGGAAGAACG
Source organism: Solanum acaule (assembly GCA_036250505.1). Lineage (NCBI taxonomy): Eukaryota > Viridiplantae > Streptophyta > Magnoliopsida > Solanales > Solanaceae > Solanum > Solanum acaule. The sequence continues at coordinate 5,935 of JAJOOR010030480.1, read as the reverse complement.
TTGATGAACCCTAGACCTTATGTCACGACCCGAGCCTACACCCTGGACGTGGCCGGCACTCGAGAACCATTGCTGGTCCCAAGAGAACCCTCATCCTGGCTGACTACAAGCGAAAAACTGATTCAAGCATACAAAGCTTAAAACTGAAATAAAAGTTCATGAACTCAACTTTACAAATTTTAAACTCAAAAGAAAACTCTGTATAATAAAATATATACAACTCGCCATAAAAAGGCATCTTTAGTCTTCAAAACATTTAACAAAATAAATGAAAAGACTTCTGAAACTCTAATGTCTATCTATGAAGCCTCTAATTGATAAAGATGGAAATCAGGACAAGACACACGACCTCTTAACAACTGATATAACTGAAAGGGAAATGAAATCCTCCGAAAGCAAGGAGGCTCACCATAGCTAACTCAAACTACCGAATGTATCAAAAAATCTCCTGTAGATGATCCTGAATACCTGTGTCTGCATCATGAGAAGATGCAGGCCAAATGGCTTAGTACGTGGAATGTACGAGCATGTAAGGGGAATTCTAAAACATAAACATATGCTTGAGAGTTGATAAAACGAAAACATACTTACCTCTTCTCAAACTTAGTCAACTCAAGGAATACTCAAGGATATTCAAAACTACTCAAACTTACTCAAATTAGAAGTACTCAATGATAAGATACTCAACTCAGAGATTAGATACTCAACTCAAAGATATGATATTCGACTCTGGGTACTCAACTCAATATAAGGCAACAATACACATGCAATATATTTGAATGCTTTATAAAACAGTAAAAACAACTTAGTTCGTTAAACAAAATGCAATAAAAAACTCAACATTACTTATATAATAAAGTAATATAGTTTATGTGGGAGATTCTCAAACCGGCAACCACCACTATGAGCCTAAGTGGTGATACATCGTCTTGCCCACGCTGCCAGAACTGTTCTATACTTTGCCGTCATATAGAACGCTTAACTTAGTGGATCCACTAGTCTATGATAAAAGCATCTTATGGAGTCATCTAAAAAGTATGATCCTTTACTACCCATGATGGCTACATGGTTTATGGAGACTTGAGTTAATATGAACTCACATCCTCATATCGGTGCTCAATACTACTCCCAAAATATACTTAGCTCATATGTTTGTAAAAAACAAAACTCTTTCTTTGAATTGAGATAATTACTCAAAACTTAGCTTAAAAGCTCTCTTGGAATCAATGTTCCCTTTTCTTGCTCAAATGTGAAAACATTTATTAACTCTTTGGGAATAATTAGTTCCCTTATAGCTTTTTGAGAAATGGACTCAACTTTTTACTCTTTGCTTAACTTGGAACTTTTAGTCTTAAAACAAAGTTAAAACGTTTATAAAATACTTTACTCTTACTCTTTACTTAACTTCAAAGCTTATGCAAGGTTTTCAATAACCATAGATAGAACTCAATACTTGGAACTCAAGAATTTTAATAATACTACTCACTTCAAGAATGCTCAACTCAGAGGGTTCATGCGGAATTTATGAGCATGAACCACTCAACTCGAGGGCTCAAAGATACTTCTCGTTTCAAGATTGTTCGACTTATAGGGTTCATGCGGAATTATGAACTTGAATAACCCAACTCAAGGACTTCATGGGTAATAGGTAATAGTCCCATGATTAGGATTATAATCTCGAAAGGGTTAGGAACTCAATACTTAAGACTTAGGACATGAAGATATTACTCCTCTCATAGATACTTAACTTCTGAAGTTCATGCAGAATTTATGGGCATGAATGACTTGACTCGTAGGTCTACATAATATTATGGAACTCATGTATACAACTCTTCTCTTTCTCTTACTTACTTCCTCAAAACTTAGTTCTAATCGATAGTTGATCTCAAAGGATATAATTGAACTCAAAGGCTTACTTGAACTTTACTCTTAACTCTCTCTTGAATGTGAATTGTGAATTCAAGAGTTTTGGTTCATGATATGAAGGATCTCATGATGACCAAGTAGAATCACGAGTACATTCTCCTCATCCTCACACTCACTTACTCGAGTCTTGAAACAAGTTACTAGAAGTTGTAGATGACTCCTCAAAAGGACTCCAAGGGACCTTATAAAAAAGGTTTGAAAGACTCTCAAACTTGACTCTCAACTCTAACTTGAATTTGATTTATAAATTCAAGGTTATGATCATGTTAGGAATGATTTTAGGTGTTTAGAAGTAGCTTATAGTAGTTAGAATCGAAAAGGAGTGAAGGTGCACTTTAAATGAACTCAAACGGGGAAACCGATGAAAAACTGGGTGGGGCAGGCGACCCTGGCGCTATTGGTGGCACGGGGCCCCAGCCCCTAAACTTCAGAGGTGGGTTTGGGGCGCTCTGGCAGGCGCATCACGCCAGGCCCAAACCCAGAAAATTCAACAAGTTTCTTTTCTCTTTTTCTCACCCTATTTCGCCTAGAATCTAATGGTTTCTTCCCCAATCACTTAGAATTGATTAATTAACATAAGTACACTCTAATGTACTCAATATATCCCTTAAAACACTCACTTTGATCTCAAGAAGTCATCCAAAACCCAACACAACAAGATTTAGAATGAACTTCAAGAACACCTATCAAGAACTCAAATATTTCAACTTCAAAAATGAAATTTGCACTGAAAATAACATGTTTGGCGTGTGGGTGAAAAAACCCAACACTATGGAAGCTTACATACATCTTAGGGATCAAACTCATGGCAAAAATCCGTAACAACTCTCAAGAATGTCGACGAACGCCTTCATCCTTTCTCTTTTCTCTTGTTCTCTCTTCTTCTTTTCTTTTCTTGAACTCTCAACTAAAAACCTAGGCGTAAACTAGGATTATAAAACTGAACCTAATCAGATTATACCCCTAAAATATTACTAAAAACGAATTAAATCCGATTGGGTAAGGAAAAGACCAAAATACCCCTCTAAAACCCGGTTTTGACTTTCCTTAACTGGACAGCCTAACTTCAAAAGGTCATATCTCACTCATTTGTCCTCGACACTTAGCAAAGTTGGCGGCGTTGGAAAGATAATTCAAAGGTCTTTCCTAGGGTATCTGGTATCACACCTAAATCATCTTGATCTGGAATTTATGGTCGTTTGAAGTCGACCCAAAACTCATGCTTAGCTTAACTTGCAAAATTTCAGATTTTGCTCTTTCCAATTTAATTCTTTTTCGAACTCAAGGTGCTACATCTAGTGACCTTAAAATTTAAGAAATTTTTAATTCCTTGGTAAAATTTCACTCACTACGAAGAACGGTTCGAGTCTTAGTTCGAAAATTTTCTAGGGTGTTACAATATCTCCCCCTTGGGATCATTCGTCCTCGAATGATGACTAGACTGGGTTACTCTTACTAAGGTTTGAGTCTAATGGTCTACTCTTACTATATTCAAGCTTAACCCAAATCTTTAAGTTCGGGTTCTATACCTTGATAGGGAATCTTATCCCAAGATTATTACTCCTTACCACCACATTCAAGCTTAGTACTCTAGCAACTCCATGGACTCCTACTAACTAACTCCTTCAGAACCAACTAAGGGCTCTTATTTAACTATTTCTTTTAGTAAAACCTAATCCTCTTCTTCCTCATTGTTAATAACCTTAGATGGAAATAACACACCATCACTAACACGATAAGAATATCAACCTCCTCTTTTTAACATCACTCTATTACACAAAGGACCTCTAAAAAGATATCCCCCAAACTCTTGGAATTCAGTACCATCTAAATCTCAAACACTTGACTCGATTTCTCATCTTGTCATCTCCCCCTTTGGTCTAAAGCTAACACTTGAAAGATATGGACCTATTCCATCATCTCTAGCTGGTGTACATCCTCTTATTTTAATCTAACACTTGGGAGAAGTTTATCTCATGCCTACCAAACTCTCTATAAGCGGTACTAAGACCTCTTTCTAAGGTGTTTCCCTTAACCTTTTCTGGTTACATACCCTCTCGGTACACCTCTTAACGCTCTTATTACTCTTGTGACTTAGCCACACTTCACTGCCCTTAACTAAAGGTTAGGATCTCTCACCTGTACCACTCATATTCATTGGAGCTAATATTTCAATTCCTCAAGTCTTCTAGATCAAACCTCAAGACTAACATCATCACCTTCTCAAACAAATCATAAGCCTAGTTTAGATCTATCACTTCATAGATACTCTGCTCTCTTATTCAACACATGAATTTAGTCTCCTCTAATACGATGACACATCGACATCAACTTTATTCTGGTTAACAAATATATACTCTATCTCATCTTGACTAACAACTCTTACTCTACCTCCTATCCTAAGCTCTTCAGAACTCATCACTTCTTAGTCTACCCATAAGGAAAAAAACTCCTCATCAAAACTTACTGGGTGCATGACTATAATAACATAGCTTGCCTCATCACTATCTCCCTTTCTAGGATTACTAAACCTCTGCATACTTTCCTCTAACTCTGGGCTCTTTCACAACTACGGCTCATGATCTAATAACTCATGCTACCTTTTCGGGTGAAAATACTACTCAAGCTCTAAACATACCTCTTAAAATGGATCTCAGCTGAAACAAGGCATAAGGAAAAAAGTACAACTTGCTTTTCACTCAAATGCACGATTCATATTATTGTGGGTGCATTCCTATGAAACTGAACACTTAACTTACTCTTTGGGCTACTTTCAAGCCCCTCTGGAGTCTCATGACTTTCTCAAGACTCTTGCTAAGAACAACTCATCGACAAAGAACTGACTCTGCTTTCCAACCACCTATAGTATGATGGTTAGTCGAATGAATCTGAGAAACGCACGAGTTAGAATAAGTCTCTAAGACATAGCTTTATTGCACGATTAAGAGTATGAAAGAAGGCAAACTTTCCTTAAATGTTTGCAGTCCCTCATTTATAGAAGTGGGGCCCTCACAACCATAAACAAGATCCTACATGACACGGCTTCATAGACACCCTAGGACACTTAAACTCTGTGCTCTGATACCAAGTTTGTCACGACCCGAGCCTACACCCTGGACGTGACCGGCACTCGAGAACCATTATTGGTCCCCAAGAGAACCCTCATCCTGGCTGACTACAAGCGGAAAACTGATTCCAACATACAAAGCTTAAAAATGAAATAAAAGTTCATGAACTCAACTTTACAAATCGTAAACTCAAAAGAAAACTCTGTATGATAAAATAAATACAACTAACCATAAAAAGGCATTTTTATTCTTCAAAACATTTACCAAAATAAATGAAAAGACTTCTGAAACTCTAATGTCTATCTATGAAGCCTCTAACTGATAAAGATGGAAATTGGGACAAGACCCACGACCTCCTAACAACTGATATAACTGAAAGGTAAATGAAATCCTTCGAAAGCAAAGAGGCTCACTATAGCTAACTCAAACTCCCGGATGTATCAACGAATCTCTTGTTGATGATCCAGAATACCTGTGTCTGCATCATGGGAAGATGCAGGCCAAATGGCTCAGTACGTGGAATGTACGAGCATGTATGGGGAATTCTAAAACATAAACATAAGCTTGAAACTTAATAAAAAGGAAACATACTTACCTCGTCTCAAACTTACTCAACTCAAGGAATACTCAAGGATATTCAAAACTACTCAAACTTATTAAAATTAGAAGTACTCAATGATAAGATACTCAACTCAGAGATTAGATACTCAACTCAAAGATATGATATTCGACTCTGGGTACTCAACTCAATCTAAAGCAACAATACACATGCAATATGTTGAAAGCTTTATAAAACAATAAAAACAACTTAGTTCGTTAAACAAAATGCAATAACAAACTCAACTTTACTTATATAATAAAGTAATATAGTTTATGTGGGAGATTCTCTAACCGACAACCACCACTATGAGCCTAAGTGGTGATACAACGTCTTGCCCACG
>JAJOOR010030479.1:0-13978 GCA_036250505.1 Solanum acaule | reverse complement strand
ATTAGTAATTATTGTAATTAATAGTGTATATTACGTAATTTTCAAATTTGTAATAAATTTTTTTAAATATTAAGTCTAATAATTTATAGTATCTTAAAGGTAATCTTTGAATACACATAAATTAAAAAAAGAAATAGGACAAATAAATTATAAATTGAATAATTGACATTTTCAAATATTAATTTACCACAAAATGAAAGTGAAGGAAGAAGTTGTGAGGCAAAAATAAAGAGAAGGGAATGGAATTAGTGAGGTAGGGTCTATATCCATTAAAAGAGATTGAAATAAATGCATGGCAAATTGAAAAGGTGTCAAATAGACAGGAAAATGGGCCCACATGCATTGAATAGTTGGCAGTCATTGAGTGGGTCACTAATACACGTGACAGCGTTTGCATTTCACGCTTTTGGCTTCGAAAATCGCGTGTTTATTTATTTAAAGGTAGGATAGTTAAAGTGCCTATTTGTGCATTATGAAAGTTGAAGGTCAAAGTTAATATTTGAAGCCAAGTTTAGGGGCCAATATATGTATTATGCCTAACTTAAATGTGTCGCTTTTTAATTGGTTTTTGGAAGTAAAGTGATACATTGACGTGCTGTCATCAACGTGTTCACAAACAAAGGGAGAAAATTGATCAAAATGATCTATTTACAAAGATATTTAACAGTTTTGTGGGGTAATAGGACGTTTACATAGTTAAGGTGTCTTTTTGAAAATTCGAGACAATTTTAATTAGGTGTCACTTTATGTTTTTTCTGAATAAGAAAATAAAAATGGTTATAACCATTTAATGCGACAATGTGTGTCATAATAAACTTATAAAAGACAAAATCTATTTAAATTATGTTAGAACAAAGAAGACAAAAATAATATCAGGACAATTTTTTATAAACATCTAAATATAATCATGACCAAAAGTTTTTTAAAAAGTAGGTCAAAGAATGATTTTTTTTGTTCACACAAAATGAAATTTAAATTTAAATTACTACTCCATTCCTTTTTTCCATAAGTGAAAGAAAGTATCATGTGGTTGTCTTTTTTATAACGTAATACTCTTTTTTCCCCATTTTTCAAGAAAAAATAAATAACGTGTACTTTCACCTTTTTCCAATAAATATTAAAAACTCTTTTTTTTTTCCTTCTTAAAAGGGATAAGTGCTTTGCACTTCTCTTCTTCTTCAATAAAACTTTACAAAATGAATTAAGGAGACACAAAAGTTAATTTTTAAAATTTGTAATTTTCTTCTTGTCATCTTTCAGAAAAAAATATCATGAGTCGAAAGCACTTATATAGATCAATAACTTTTCTTCTACTCTTCTAAAAAAATTACAAGTAAATTCTTTTGATGGATAAACAAATCATACAAGAAAAAATTAAAACGATAAATCACTGATTAAACATACTTCACAAGTGAGTACTAATTCAATTTTTCACTTACTTGTGAATTTTGTCTTAAAACTTTGTAACAATCAATATCAGATTTTTTCACAACTGATTTTGTTTTAATTTTTTTTTTATAGTTTCAGAAATAAAATAACCAAACTCTTATTTAATAAAACGATGCAAAATTGGGGCAACTAACCTACATTCATACCCTTTTTTTCAAAAATAAAAGAAAATACATTGTACTGCTCTGATACCATTTTTTTTCCTCTCAAATCTCCCATAAATGTGAGATGTGACAATTATCCAGTTATATGTGAACATGTTCTTAACCATAATTTTATCACATCTTGACACATTCACTTTCAATAATGGACAAGTGTTTATAATGTTTATAACAAGTCACAATCTCTTTTAGGAGTTGACTATAACCATGTATACGTGTTACATAAGCTTTCATTAGAAGTTCATTATCAAACCTTCATAGACAAATTTATGTGTAAAAGTTGGGTTTCAAAAATTCGTGATCATCCAACTAAACCCAATATATTACTTGTATAATTCATAAAAATATATTAAATACGAAAAGGAATAAATATGCTCTTAAACTATAGTAAATGGTATGAGTATATCCTTCATTATACTTTTAGGACATTAGTGTCCTTACCGTCCAAATTATGGAGTGTATATACCCTTTATATTAATAGGCATACACGTCTTAATTCTATGCTTATACTTGATATTTATTAAATTTCGATCAAAAAATAAAAGTCTCACTCGAATTATTCAACAACCCACTCAAATACATAATACCCACCCACACCCTAAAATATAATTCCCCTCCCCCCCTTAAATCAATTCACTTAGTCACGAAAACGATCCCCAAAATCTTAGAATCTTCAGCATTCTTTCCTATTTTTCCTGTCAATTGGATCCAACTTCCGATGTTAGGTATGTTTGTTCTCCATCCTCTCACATTTTTCTTGTTTTCTTTATGGTCGATTTTAGTTTATATTTGTCATTCTAGTGTGTATTGAATGTGTTGTTGATATTGTCTATAATATGCATTTTCAAGAGATTTTTAGAGGTTTGTGTGCATTTAATTTTAAAAATATTCTTTTTTTTAGGGTTTTACTTTAATATAATTTTTAAAGATTTGTTAGAGGTTTGTGCACCTTTATGTTAAAGAAATGTTCTATTTTCTTTGAGTTTGGTATATATTAAACAAATATACCCCCGAACTTTGATAAATGGTACGTGTATACCCTCCGTTATACTTTTCATCCATCTCAGCCCCTGTTGTCCAATTATCGGTGCACATATGCCCCTCTCACTAACGACACTCGCATCCTGTACACATGGAAAAATCCTAAGCAACTACTCGATTGACCATTGTTTTTAACCCATAAACTAAGAACCCACCCCATAACCCAATACTAACCTGATTTGTATCTAAAATATACCCTCTAAAATCAAAATTAAAAGACTCAAATATCCTAAGTCACTTTCGTATCTCACAAATTCTAGCCTTCATCAGTAAAGTTTGTGATTCCATAGTTTGTTGGTCGATTCCACCGTATGTTCGTCGATTCCATCGTGTGTTCGTCATATCACTAAGATCCGGTCAAAGGTACCCACGATTTCACGTTGTTCATTTCACATATATTATTTTTCTGTTTTCGATTTTCATTTGTAGGTAGTAAAGAATGTATTGTTGCGTTTTGATTTTCACTTGCTTCTTTAATTATTGTGTAGAATATGCTTTTTATAGTGAAAATGTAGGGGTTTGTTCACTTTTATCTGCTCAAATGAACTTCGTTTTATAGGGTTTCACTTTAGAGTCATTTTATGTAGTTTTTCAGGTTTTATATTAAAGAATTATTTTTTTTGTGTGTTTAGATGTGTTGGGTTGGTAGTGTCATTTTCTGTTCCGTTTGTTTCAGATTGTCTCCCCTTTCTTTATTCCATTTCTTTATCTTTATGCCCTTTCTTCATGCCTTTATGTTGTAGGTCCATAAGAAATAATTGATAGTTGTTTTTAATTTCATTCTAACGGTAGGACCACTTGTTTAATTGTTAATTAGTAGTGTCTAATTATCTCACATACTTTAACAGGGACCACTAGTTTAATATTATTTTAGCTAGTTCATTTGTGAGTACTTATTAACTAACATGTGACTGACTTACTAACTGAGTTATTTGTTAAATAATTCCCAAGTCTAATTTTTGTTACTTAATAACTATGAAATGCAGCTTACTTATATGAATTGTTAATTGTGTCTTACTAACTAAGGTAACTTGTTTATATGACTTACTATGTGGCTGTGACTTACTAACTTACTATGTGACTGTGACTTACTAACTGTGCCTTACTTTCTATGTGGTTGTGACTTACTAACTTACTATGTGACTGTGACTTACTAACTAATTCCTAATTGACTTAATAGCTAACTAATGTGATTGACTAACTTACTTATATGACTTACTAAATTTGACTTAATGACTAATGACATAATACATAAATATACCTTTTAACTTGGCCTCATATTACATTTACGCCCTCCAACTTTGGGTGTGCACAAGTAGATACTTTAACTTGTATAAAGTTTAACAAGTAGACACATGAGTCCTACGTGGCATAATACATGTAGGACACCACGTAGGACACAAATTGACATGTAAGATGTCATGTAGGACATGTGTGATTATATGTTCAATTTTATACAAGTTTAAGTGTCTACTTGTGCAGATCCAAAGTTGGAGAACATATATATGATCTAAAACCAAGTTAAAGGGCATATTTATGTATTATGCCATGACTAATTAACTTACTTTCACTTGAACTTCAGAATGGTGAAGGACTGACATTCATATCAAATATACAGAAGGTAATATTATACTACTAATTTGCACTCTATTTACCTTTGCTTAATATTATTTCTTTTAATTTTAGTTGTTTTAATTTGATACTGAGGTGCTTGAAGCAGTAAGGACAGCCTCCTGAGTGGTCTTGTCTTATCTAAAATGACTTCGAGCATCCAACTTCACCACTGTTGCCTACTCTATCCTTCTTCGGCACTTCCTAGCCCTTTCCATCATACCTGGACATCGACTAAATTTTCGTATCCCTTATCGCCTTTTATTCATTCCATATTGTTTTTCTTACCTGAAGCACATCAGAGATATTGTGCAAGGCATATTGAGGCAAATTGGTACAAAAATGGGGTAAATGTGAACTGAAAAAATTGTTATGATGGGCTGCATGGTCATCATTTACAGAGGAGTTTGAGGACCAACTTCAAGAGATCAAGGAAGTTGATGAAGAGGTTGGACAAGATTTAATAGACAAGTATCCTCCCAAAGCATGGTGTAGAGCCTATTTAGATACATTGTGCAAAAATCAGGTTGTACTGTACTGAATCATTCAATACTTGGATATTTGAAGCAAGGTACAAGCCAATTATTGAAATGTTGGAAGACATCAGGGGAAGCAAAAGAGGTTGTTGTGAGGAAGTGGAAAGATGATGAGTTTAGTCCCAAAAGTGAGTTGTTGTTTATTGAGTATTTGAAGATTTTCAAGGTTTGTAAGGTGAGTGGCAATGGGGATAATGTCTATGAGGTCACTGAAGGTGCAGTTAGACACATTGTCAAGTTAAGAGAGAAAAAATGCACATGCAGAGATCTAACTGAAATTCCATGTCCACATGCAATTAAGGCCATGGAGCACAAGAAAATGATACCAAAGAATGAAATTGATTGGTATTATAGTAAGGAGGTAGCTTTGGCAGTTTACAAACACAAGTTACAACCTGTTAAGGGAGAACCATTTTGGAAATGTGATCATTTGCATGCAATTGAACCACTAGAATTGGTCAAGCTTGTTGGCAGACCTAAGCCTATAAGGGAAAGAGAAAAGAATGAAGCAGTTAAGAGACAAGGAGTATGGAAGCAAACAAGAAAAGGAAAAGTGATGACATGTAGTAATTGTGGAGAACAAAATCATAATGCAAGAGGATGTGAAAAGGTAATTTTCATTAAATATTTAATTACATCAAATAATTATTCCATTTTACTATTTAATTGTCTATCTTCTATTATGATTAATAAGGCAAAGCAGGGGAAGCAACCTACTAAGAAGCAGGGGAAGCAACATGCTAAGCAAGAAAAAGATACTGATAGGGGGGAAAAGAGGCAGCCTAGGAGAGGTTTAATTGATAAAGATGAAGCTTCTGAGAAAGACATAAATTGAACAGCCCCGCAACCAACACAAGAGAGTCAATCTGAATATGCTGCTTCTAGCAGTTATTTTTCAGTAGCTAAGGATGATGATGAAGACCCTAGGCTAAGGCCAAGAACAATATCAGAAGAAGCTTTTCTAACAAGATTGAGAAAGAGACATAACCCATAAGAACCAATTGGAAGTAGAGTAATAGGCTTCAGAGGTGACAAATATAGTGTTAGTATACCTACAAATCTTCCCATAGCACCAATTGGCTTAACTTGGAATGAAAATGATGCAATTACTACAAACCAACTACAAAAGTTGAGGCCAAGAAGGGGATAATGATATTGTGTTGGTACTACTGTTTTGTATATGTTAGTGCCTTTAATGTTTTTAAGGCTAAACTTGTTTTTTTGCTATGTTTTGTATAGGCTGGTGCCTTAAATGATGTTTTTGTGATGTTTTGGTAGTACTATTTTGTATAGGCTGATGCCTTTAAGGTTAAACTTGTTGTTTTGGTACTCTATTTTGCTTCTACTGTTTGTATAGGCTAAGTGTGTCAGCTAAAACTAATTGACGTTTTGCTTATATATAACCAATGTTTGAATGTTATATATGGTGTCTTTGTTGTGCTTTTGTGCAAGTTTAATATTGTCTTTGTTGTGCTTTTGTGCAAGTTTAATATTATCTTTGTTGTGCCTTTGTGCAAGTTTAACAGTGCATTTGTTTATCCTTTGTGCAAGTTGGTTAGTGACTTTTATTTTGACAGTTTAATAGTGCCTTTGTGCAAGTTTAATAACACCTGAAAACATATGTTTCACAAACAATGATAAGACAAGCTTTCATTTCATTTTCAGATTCTCTAAATACAAGGAAAACATAAGACTTTTTAAAGTTGACTTAACATGTGTTAGTAGAGCACTTGAAGTTAGTCACCAACAAGCTTTATGACAATACTAAAAACTTTATCCATCTTCAACATAATGACTAATATAACACCTCTAAATACTAGAAACTTTAGGGAAAAAGACACAAAATACTGTTCCAAGCCAACTAGAAATTCACAATACGTTGAAGCAAATAGCTACACTGAATAATGGCCAACACTTGAAATTTACATTCAATACACATCTTTCTTATACAGTAACACAATTCAAAACATAAGATTCACTAATACATAGGAATACTTGAAATAACTAACACTTGAAATCTACAAATACTTGAAATAACTAACACTTGAAAACTACAATTCAACAACATATATTCCTCATGCTACACAACAGTTAATCACTTGAAAATTGCAAATACAAATACCACAAACACAGTAAATGACAATATACACAACATCTTCAACTTCAACACTTTTGCTTCCAAATTTCTTGATTTATTCACCTCGAAGTAGTTTAAACTCTCTAAATTCTCCAATTTTTTCTTTAAATTGTCTCTTTCAATCTTAACCGCATTCAACGACTCTCTCAAATTCTCCATTTTCAACGTAGCAACTTCCAATTTAGACTTCAGTAAATTAACTTCAATGGAAGAATTTCCTGAAGAACTATCTTCCCACCTCCAAAATCCACAATTTTCAATATGATAAAAATAACATAGAAGAACTCATAATCACCAAAATACAAGCAGAAATCATATTAATTTACATTTAGCGAAAAACGTACCTTAGGTTTAGCACATCTATAAAATCTTCTTTCGGGGTTCAATGGAGTCCTTGAAGTGAAACAACGAGCTATTTCAGCACAAAAACAAGTCATCATCATGGAGTTACTAATTGAATCACAAGTACTTTCAAACATGGTTTTAGGTCTGATTTGAGGGAGACGACAAATAGATGAAAAATTGACCAAGAAAATATGACGAACACACGATGGAATCGACGAACACACGGTGGAATTGACCAACCAACTGTAGAATCGACGAACTTTACTGATGAAGCCTAGGGTTTGTGAGATACAAAAGTGACTTAGGATATTTGGGTCGTTTAATTTTGATTTTAGAGGTATATTTTAGATACAAATCGGGTGGGTATTGGGTTATGGGGCGGGTTCTTAGTTTATGGGTTAAAAGCAATGGTCAACTAGATAGTTGCTTAGGATTTAGCTACGTGTACAGAATGAGAGTGTCGTTAGTGAGAGAGGCATATGTGCACCGATAATTGGACGGCAGGGATTGAGATGGATGAAAAATATAACGGAGGACATAGACATACCATTTATCAAAGTTCGGGGGTATATTTATCATTTTTCTCTTAAATTTTTTATCTTCTTCTTTTGCCGAGTTGTCTATTTATTGATTTGTTTATCTTCTTCTTTTGTTTACTAGTTTATTTATTGATTTCTTTATCTCCTTTATTAAAATTTTTTGTCTGTTTGTCTTTTATTATCTACTTGTTAGGGGTTATTATTTATAGTCATCCTTTAAAGTTATAATTAGGTAGACCTATATTTTCTTTGTGGAATGTCTCTATTCTTTTTGATAGTTCAACAGTTCAGAATCACACTTTTGCAATTTTCAGTATGGTTCTCACTTAGAAATATTCTTACAGGACAAGTTGCCTTCTTAGAGGTCTAGCCACTTGAATTTTAAAAAATAGCCACATGTTATGAATAAAATGTTTAATGTTTCCTAAGATTATATGATGTCAAGTTATTTAATATGACTTGTTAACTCTTCCTAGTTTGACTTAACTTTAGTACTTAACAATTTAATTTGATTTGTTAATTCCTCCAGTTTAATATGTGACTTAACTTAAATACTTAACAATTTAATATGACTTATTTTTTTGGGAAAATGCATAAGTACCCCCAACATATGCCCGAAATCTCAGAGACACACTTATATTATAATAAGGTCCTATTACCCTCCCGAACTTATTTTATAAATAATTTTCTATCCCTTTTCGGCCACGTGACACTATTTTCTGGGCTCAACGCGTGTTGACAATTTTTTCAAGGATAGTGCCACGTATGCCAAAAAGGGGTAGAAAATTATTTATAAAATAAGTTCGGGGGTAATAGGACCTTAATATAGTATAAATGTGTCTCTGGGATTTCGGGCATAGATTGGGGGTACTTATGCATTTTCCCTATTTTTTTACTTAACTTTAATACTTAATAGTTTAAAATGACTTGTTTTTTACTTAACCGTTTAATATGACTTGTTAACTCTTCCTAGTTTGACTCAACTTTAATACTTAACAATTTAATATGACTGTTTAACTTTTCCTAGTTTGAAATTTTACCACTTAACAGTTTAATTTGACTTGTTAACTCTTCCAGTTTAATATGTGACTCAACTTAAATACTTAACAGTTTAATATAACTTATTTTTTACTTAACAATTTAATATGGCTTGTTAACTCTTCCTAGTTTGACTTAACTTTAATACTTAACCGTTTTAATTTGACTTATTAACTCTTCTAGTTTATGACTTAACTTAAAATACTTAAAAGTTTAATATGACTTATTTTTTACTTAACTTTAATACTTAACAGTTTAATATGACTTATTTTTTACTTAACTTTAATACTTAACAGTTTAATATGACTTGTTTTTTACTTAATAATTTAATATGACTTGTTAACTCTTCCTAATTTGACTTAATTTTAACACTTAACAATTTAATTTTAATACTGTTGACTTAACTTTAATGCTTAACAATTTAATTTCATGTACTTTATGTATCACTGCCCTTTTTCCTCTTTCCTAATGTGAATACTGACTAACTAACATTATGTTTTAGTACTTAACTATTTCACTTAGTTAATCTGTTATCTAGTATTGTATAATTACTTTATTTAAATCTTTGCAGGTTATTAAAATAATAAATGTCACCATATACTTTCATCATGATGGTGTATGACTTAATAATTGAGAACCACATTATGAGAAGAGATTGGTTCATTGTTGAAAGGGATATGATCCTAATCTTATTTCTTTTATTGACTTAGTTAATGAGTACACAAATAAGATAGATTTTGTAAGTGTGCAACAACTTATTGTACTTGATCCTACTGAAAAATATTTTGAATTAGAAGCAGATGAAAAAGTTAGGACATTATCATCTTTTGTCTCTGAGGATTATCATTCCATTCGTTTGTTTACTATCGATGATTGTAATAATTAGTTGTTGATGTATCTGATATTGTCATGCATGATATCCTTTTTCCTTATTAAATATTAGGTAAAGTAATATATGCTTAAAATGACTAAATGGTTCACCAATTTAAGGGGCCGTTTTCAAGTGGTATCTGATTCAATCCTAGTTAGCAAGATTTTTCCATCCATCTTTATATTTTCTTTTAATTTTTTACACAAAGAGGCTGCAACTTTAAGCCATTGAAAATCTAGAAAAATCATCATTGCCAAGGTTCAAGGTAAATTTCTTTTTAATTCATGATTTCTCTTTTTAATAAACAAATAAAATTGAAATTCTTAAAATACGTGACTTTTATTTAGGATTCCCATTTTAAAAAAAAAACAATTTGAATATTTTGGAGAGTCATCACTTTGGAAAATATTTGAGTTTTCCCATCTTCGTTGCAACTACCATTAAGGTCAACTACTTATTTATTATTGATAATTTTGGCTAGCGCCTTACAGGCTGAAAAGTTAAATTCTATCAATTACATGATATAACACGATTATTAAAAATACACTAAATAGTTTCCTCAATCATATTTATTTAATTTATTCACCTACCAAAATATAAAATTAATCTATTAGAACGTTATGAGCGTAACTTTAGTTGGGGTTCCATTGATTTAAAAAGAAAACTTCACTTGCTTAATTGAGATTTTGTAACTAAGCTCAAACCTAAGAGGAAATCAGATAAGCAATTGTGCTATTGTGTGACCTACAATAATTTATATATGTTCAATAGTACCGTACGAAAAATTATAAGAATTCTTATATTGTCAACATTCGGGCTCTACACAATAAAAAGTTAGCTTATTAACCGAACACCTCTTTTAGCTCCACCCAAACACCCTTTTTAGGTGCCAAATATTAGGCCATTTACAACCTCATCATGCCAACTTGACACTTTCGTCTATTCGCTCAAACAATACATGCCCACCATTTGATTTACTTGAAGATATAATTAGACTTGTTCACTTTTGCTATTGCATATACGTGGTAAAAGTAATATCCAAACAACTATATTTTGTAAGAGTTAACAAATCACTAACCTTTTTGCTTATGTACATAATAGACAAAGTACTACTTACGTAGTTCATGTTAACATCACTACTTCTACTAATGTAATTTTATTTATTTTTTTGGTTTTCCATCCGGTGTTTGGAGACCACATTGGAGCTCCGACTAAATTCGAATCGCGCTCTGCAAGGCCCATTTGGGGGTGGCGCTCCCAACAGGATTTTCTCCATACCCAAGGCTCGAACCCGAGACCCCTGGTTTAGGGTGAAACACTCCCATCAGTGCACCACAACCCATGTTGGTTACTAATGTAAGTATTGTTCTACAAAGGTACAAGCATCGTTATTATAGCCGATCAATTGAGCTACTAAAATTTCCGTATTAGATTGTTTAATACAATATTTAGTTTGAAAAAAAAAAAAAAAAAGAGGAGTGGGATTAAGTTTTATTGTTTGGAAACAAACAACTTATTTTCACCTTTCTCTTTACCTAATTATTAGGGAAACTTAACAAATACATGATTAACAAGGGGAAAATGTGATTTATACACGTAAATTTTGTATGAATAGTCAACTTGATTAACTATATAACAAGAGTTCGTTAATAGCAAAAAAAAACATAATTCAATATTCAGGATGGTATTATAGGTACGGTGCATAACTCAAAATCATTCTTACTAGTAGGATACTTAAAAAAAATCTTCTCCTATTTTAGAAACAAATCCTACTTCAAACAACACATCTATTATTATAGTTTCAAAATTATCACTTTAATTTTAGTATGACATATATAAACTAATAATATAAAATTTTATAAATAATTTAGAAACTTAGAAAGTTACTATTACATAATTTGATAAATATAAATTATTTACATACAAATATTCTTCCTACAAAAAAAAATCAGTGAAGAAAAATGGAAACATAAAAAGCGTTCCCCTAAAAGCAGGGCACTCAGATAGGTGAAAAAGCCAATTGAATAATGGAGTTTGATACATCTCCGATTAATCGGTGCTCCAAAGATCATGAAAAAATCTATCAACAATGGTTTAGTTTAGCCGATTCAGGTACCCTCATTATGACGATCCTCTTCGTGTTTATAATTATATATGTATATGTATGTATGCTCCATTTGATTTCACAAATTTATGCTGAAAAATGAATTTTGGGTATTTTTATCAGATGGAGATGGACGTCTCACTGGCGGTGATGCTATCAAGTTCTTTGCCATGTCCAATTTGCCTCGGCAGGACCTCAAGCAGGTTTTTATTCTTTCCCCTGTGCAGTAGAATGGCTTAGAGTGACAGTTTTTGCTAGCGAGTATAGTTATATGTTTCAGTTCTTGTAAGATTAAGTGTTTGGTAAGAAAGGAAAATATTTTCCTAGAAAATGTTTTGTTAGAAAATAAGTGGGTTTCTGACGTATTTTCTAGTATTTGGTGAGTAAGCAAAGAAATATTATTCCAAGAGCATAAATATGTAATCTAGCAAAATACTATGTGGGCGGGATGGGGTGGGGACTGGTGGTTCGAGGGTGGCAAGGGTTGGGATGGTCAAGGGTAGGGGGTGGGGGTGTTGGGTGGGTTGGAAAGAAATAATGAACTTGCAATGTCACTTATGTTCTGTACTTTGATTAAGGAAGTCATTTTCCTAGAGAAAATATTTTGACTAACCAAACATGGAAAAATTGGATTCATAACAAACACAATCTTAATCTTCATCGTGAATGGTTCCATACAATAATATGATTTACTAAGGCCCTAATAATCTTCAATGTTCAGATTGGAGGAGGATAAGTTCTCAAACTAGTGAACTTCTAATTGTCCATGTTGTAAACACAGGATTTTTGTGCTCTTCTCCTTTCAATTTAATAACTGACTCGATTCGTGCAAAGCATTTTCCATAATTGAACTGCTCTCAACCAAATAGCAGTTGCCTTTTCATGCAACTTCTTGTTTCTGATCCTTGATGGTAGTTTAGGAAGTTAAGGTTAATTGGGGCTAATGACTCTGTCTGAAATTGGATGTGAAGTAGGTCATTAAGCATTGTTTTTATGTCTGTAATTGGATCGGGAGCGGTTCTTTAGCATCGTATTCTCTGATTCTTTGGTGATGTAATTACATGGATATATATCTGGTATTTGTGTTACAATTACTGTTGAGACCAAATTCTGTTTGACTTTCCCATTGCACTGGGTGATCCAGATTTTTTGGGATTCTATTGTAGGAATCCCACATACAGTGAAATTCATTGGAATGCTAAGACCAACAAATTATTTGAGAGTAGAGATACAATGAGAGTGAATGCATCTCTATGGTCCAACATACCACAAGATGAGCGTCTTAAAAATGCAAATACTATAATGGATGTGTAGTCATACAAGATTAGGTAAGATAAAAAAAGATCACATCCAATATAGGGTACAAGCTAAGTTGTGCGGACTCTTCACTTCCGGTGCTGCATCCATGTCTACAGAGAAGGAAAACTAAACGACGCCCGACTAGCTACTAATTTTAGAATTTATACCATGAAGGATACAACGTTTAGATTTGCACCCGTACTAGACACCCGCACCCAAGTCTGAGCAACTTAGCATACAAGTGTAAAAGTAGAACTCATAAAGGATGAAAAGAGAAGGTTTCATGAGATGGTTCGATCATATCTTGTGTAGAACTCATCGGGAAAACGGAAACGATCAATAAGTGTGATACTATGACGATGATGTAGAGATAAACTCATAAAATCCAATTAAAGTTATGTCAAAAGCTATACCATCTCTCATAATTGATGTTGATTTAGCTAAGAACATAACACAATGAAGAGCATAAGATTTATATAGGCAATTTCGGCTACTCTATGTTTGGATTTAGTTATTGTCACTCACATTAGTTGACCCCAACTAGTTCGAGATTGAAGAACTGTTGATCGATTGACATTCTGATTACTTGCACTTTTAGCTCCGAACTTGAGTGTTGTGCTTTGCCATTTGAACTTTTCAAACTGGTGAACCTCTTGCACTGTTGACACTGGAGAGTATTTCTGTGAACTTCATCTTTATAACTAATGAGAGCGACCTCCAATCTGAAATTCAAAGAGGATTGATTAGAAATGTGGATTAGCAGGTCCTGTTAAATAGGAAATCCTGTATGTTGGACCATTTCTAGCCATTTACAATTCATGTTAACGTTTTTCAGTGATTAGTGAAC